>CM050425.1:27740499-27780499 GCA_027564155.1 Gymnocypris eckloni scoliostomus
TATTGTATCTAGCCCTTCCTATACATATAACCCTGGCTGCACCTACCTTTTGTTTCTTGTTCTTGGATAATTCACTTATTTAAGAGCGTACTAGGAAATAAATGGTCCGATACCTGACATTTAGCAGTGATGGTTTACTTGGGTGCCACTTGTTAATTGCTTTATTTATTATTTGTTTTCTTTTCTTTCTGATTTCTTTTCTCTTGGGTCGGAGAGCAAGGAATGTGTTTAATACCATCTAGATTTTATTTTTTGCTCAATGTTGTGAAAGCAGTGTTGTATGGTCCTTACTTGTAATAACTCTGACTGAAAATCGCCAACAAAAACAGTGATTAGTCTAAAGCTCCAGTCAAGTCGTCATGTCTAAATGTTGTATTTTAATTATTTTAGATGGCTGCTTACTTCGGTCATTCTGTAGCAGCTGTTGACATCAATAATGACAAGTAAGTAATGCTTTACACTCACAATGTTCGATGTTTTTCCTCAATCTTTTTGTTTAAGTATGTGCGTTCATGCACTAATGGATGGTTTAAATCAGTGGTTCACACCTGGCAGGGCACGGCCCGGTTCTGGCTAGAAGGGATACAAAATCTTGCTGGATGGAGAAAAAATTAATGAAATGGACAGTAAAGAGGATAACGACTGAACTAATCAGCCTATGTTGTGGCAAAGTCCTTTGAACTAAAATCTCACCGGATTGGATGGGCAAGAAAAAATGGACCGTGAAGAAGACAACTAGCGAATTAAAAATGCATCACTTCCGGGTGCAGCTGTATCCCTTCAAGCCTCAACCGCTGGATCCGGTGGGTTGTAGGTCAATATTATGTTCAACGCGCTCTGAAATCAGTATTTGTTGATCTAAAGCAGATCACTCTTTATACTGGCTTCAGGAAATCAAGCTTACGGACTTAAAGGGACACTCGTCAAATTATAATAGCTTATTAATTCCTCAACCTCATGTTGTTTACACCTGTAGAACTTTCTTTTGCGGACCACAAAGAAGATATTAAGCATGTTTGCCACTCATACATTGAAAATATGTGTCAAAACCCATCTTCGTTTGTGTTGGGCAAGAAAAATAATATCCTGCCTTCTGTCTTAATGCATAAATATATAATAAGACATTATAAATTAATCTCTCTAAAATATAATAATAACTTTTGTATGTACTACATTAACCACATGTTCTGGAAACCAACAAAAGAGGGTTATAGTTTTTTTAAATACAGTTTTAAGCTTCAAATGTTGATTTTCAGTGTACAGTATGAGGCTCTGCTCACACTGAAGTTAGTTTCAAACCAAGAAGCTTTCTATTGGTCCTCACAGTGAATATGTGTGACCGATTGAACATGAGTGAAATCTGCACGGGCATGCGTTTATGCCCTCGCAAACCTCCCAATTGCATGGATTTCTATTGGAGTGAATGGAATTTGTCCCCAACATTTCTCTGAGCTCTTTAACGTTCATTTTGATTATTGATGCACAACTAAGCACATTACACAGCACATTGTTGCTGCTGCGAGACACCAAGGCACATGTGCTGTGGTGATGTGACAGTAAAAGTGATTTGATTTGACTGATCTTCTGACAGCAACATCAGGCCAGAATCGGGTGGTTTGTCTGTTAAGGCCAGAATCTGTGTTAGTGGCTCATGAATCAATCACTGCTTATTAACTAATCTTTCATTTGAAAACATTCTTGTTCACTTTCCTAGCACTGACTCGTATCCTCTGTTCAAGTGTTTACTTGTTGAAGTAAATGACTGCTTCGGGGTTTTTACACCCTCCAAAGACATCCAGAGTATTTCGTTGGTTGGACCTACTGTATGAATGTGATTGAATGACTAGAGGGCATGTGATCTGTTTAAACCATGGATGGGCTCTTGGGTATTTTTTTTTTTATTATTGGTTCATTTTAGGTCAGACAAAAATGTAAGGCAAATATTGTAATCTAATACAAATACAATAGATGTTGCACATATCTTCATATAACATACCAATTCGGATTAGAAGGTTCTTGAGTATTTTAATTTAATGTTTTTTAGAAGCCAGTTGAGAACCACTGCTTTAGATCATATGTATGTTAGCAATTCATTTTTATGACTCTGGGATAAGTAAACCTAGCCTAAATATATGCACAGCAATGTTTTGAGTGCATTCGCTGACATTGTTTCAAAAAATGAGCCGAGATCTGAACATTGTGCAACAGTGAAGATAAAGTTCCCTACGTTTCCCGACAAGTTGCGCTCTGCCTGAACACGTTGACCATTTTTGTTCAGAAAGACATTGAGGCAGTTTTTATCAGCTTATCTTGTATAGTTCTGTGAATGTATTACTATAACTTTGGAAGGTATTTCTTTAGCAGAATCGTCCAGCTGGCTGATAACTGTAACAAACACAACACATGCTGATCTTTTCAGGAAGATGGATTTGTTGGTGGGGGCTCCTCTGTTCATGGACCGTGGCTCGGATGGCAAGCTGAGGGAGGTGGGTCAGGTCTATCTCTACCTAGGCAAAGGTGGCTTCACTTTCAACAATGTCATCAAACTCACTGGTTCTGAGATCTACGCTCGATATGGAAGCTACATCTGCAGCCTGGGAGACCTCAACATGGATGGATATAATGGTACTATTTTATCTTTCTTCAACATGTTTTCTGTATTTCTGCACTGGTCCCAACCTAGCTTGCAATACTGACACATATACAGTACATAGTTATTTGTGGTTATGGTCTGATGCTGTTGTCACTGTCTTCCTTGCCTTATTGTGCAACAGTGACTCGTGAGGTTTGTGCAAAGGCTGTAGATAAATACACAGTACTGCCCACGGCAGTTACTCAATAACCACGACTTAAAATCCCTTTGTTTTTTCTCAGATGTGGCCATAGCTGCCCCATATGGTGGGCAGTTCCACCGTGGCCTGGTGTACATTCATAACGGGCGTCCCACCGGGCTCAATCCTGTGGCGTCTCAAGTTCTGGAAGGAACGTGGGCGTCCGCTTCCATGCCTTCTAGCTTTGGTTACGCCATGAACGGAGGCACAGATGTCGATCAGAATGGATACCCTGGTTAGATTTCAGCATTCAGTCCTGTTTTACACATTATGCAATTAACCAATTACAGTCACTTAAATTCAAAGCTGCTTACTCTTCTATTGCCACTCATTGTTTTTCTCTCACTCTCTCCTCTTATAGACCTGGTTGTTGGGGCGTTTGGCGCTGACAAAGCTGTTCTGTACAGGTACAGAGTGCTTATGCTTCACTTTGAACTCACACATGCGTTTGGTTGACTTTTATGATCAGGGCCGGATAAGCTATTAAAGGTGGTCTCATTTAATTCAGCAGTGTTTCATTTGCTTTATGTGCAAGCAGTTACAGCCTGTATTAAAAGAAAATCACAGCGAAACACTATTGTTGTACATGAAAGACCACCAGGCTTAGATTTACATTGTATTACACATACTGTGTAAGCCATAATATTCAGTCAGCTCTCGTCATTATTGCACAATAAGCTCTTCCCAGTCCATCTACTAGAGTCTAGACCATTAATGCATACTAAACTGCAAAAATAGGTGATTCAGGATCCCACACGGTATTGTTGTCACTCATGAACATAGTCATTAGGGCTGGGCAAAAAAATCTATTTCTCGATTAAGCGTTTTTTTAAATGACGTTGATTCGATATCGATTCTCAAAAGCCGTGAATCGATACTTTTCCGGTATTTATTTCAGCACACATTTAAAACAAGATCTGATTAATGTGATTCTTATCATTAGTCTTCTCCACTAGATGTCACCCTTATTTACGTGATGTTACAACAGAAAGCCTGTTGATGAGAAGCAAGAACACAGCCATACGCGGGATTTGTAATGCTCGGGTGAAATGCTGTAGTAATACTATAGCATTCGATATCACATAAGGCGCCATGATTTCCGTAATGATGAATGAATGGCGGATGGCGCGTTGACTGTTGTTTGTTTTTACTACACATACTAAAGCGTGACGGCGCGCAGTAGTGTTTTCTTTGTCTCACTGTATGATGATATTAACACATGAATATCATCTCCAGCTGCTCTCACAGTCACTTCATTAGCATGTTGCTGTTTAATTTGAGAATGCCAACATATCAAATAATACACAGTTCATCACTGCAACCCGTCAAAATAAAGGTTTAGTTTAAAGTTTACTATTTAGTAGTAGTCTCGCTATGTTCCCTCTGCCTAGCCCTTTTGGCATTAAGACACATATTTGGGTTTTAACAACTCTTTATTTACCTTGATGTGTCAGCGAGTTGGAGAGATGAAGTATACACACACATTTACACACCTGAACACTAAAATTATTGGACATTTAAATTTTCTTATAAACTGTTGCCTATTACCTGAATCGGCGTGTATAGTGGCGGCCATCTTGAACGGAGTAAAAGGCCCGATAAGACTTTCGTCAGCCATTTTATACCGTTGCGGTGTTGGGCGTGGGAGACGCCAAGTATGAGTGGAAAGGGGTGGAAAATCTTTTATGAGTTCTTGCATTTGACTTTCTATAATTATTGTTGAATTGAAATTATGCTATTGATATTGGTGTATTGAAGGAAATTGTGTTATTCAATTTGTAATCCTTTTTATGTGATATTACTTCATATTTTCATGTGATATTGCAGCTCCTGAGAAATGGTTGAACCCATGAGTATAAATTCTCACGTAATGAAGCAGTCAGCAGGTCATTGACTGGTGTGAAGTAACTATAGAGGAGTATTCTTATTGAATCATTGTAATCCCTGAACCAAGGGTTCTTTTTGTTTGTTTTTGTACTTTGAAGCTGATTTTTTGAAGAGATTTTCCCCATGTTTTTGCACCGGGGAGCACTTCGCACTTTATTGGCTTGGGAAAAATGAAATAAAAAGAAAAATCTGGCATTCAACGTCCTCCATTCATTGTTTGAACAACTTTAGACGGTGCCGCTAGTTGCACCGTGACACTCGCGTAGCCTAGTGTCACGTATAGCCTGGAATAGATGTCCGCTTGGCCAAGCCCCGCCCATGAGCACGTTTGACCGACATGTCAAACAACCAATCACAGCTCGTTTCGTTCAGCGTCACGTTTCAGGGGAATGTCGCCACAATAACAGACTGAAACTCTCGGATGTATTTTATAGATTCTGTCGCGAACTTTAAATATTTCACATACTTTTGAAAACCCAGCACGGCTTTCTTCTTTCGTGAGGGGGTTTAGTGCCACGGCATCTATGTTTCCCGGCGGACTGAACATAAACGAGACATTCGCATCTCCCGGAAATCCGGTTTAATTCGACCGGTCAGATGACGACTTCGACGTTCCTGAAGCGTTTCCAGAAAAGCGTGGCATCTGCGCCAGACGTTTAGCTAACGGGCCGTGGGCGTTTAAGACTAGTATTAAGACTCAATGCTACTACTACTAATCAATATTAACAAATCTTTATTTTTAAAGGAATAATCCCGTTGGTTTTCTTTTTAATTTTAACAGTAAACCTCTGTTGTGCGACACTTTGTTTGCCAAAAAGGTTTAATTTTAATTTGATTAGAATAAATACAATTAATGTTGAATGCCTTCATCTGATCACCAGAAAAATTAAGAACATTTTATAGGCCCTATTATTGTTTAAGAAGGGACCAAATACAAATAATGTTTAAAATACAGGCCTGTGGTTCTTAATTTATTTGTATTGATTCATCATTTGTAAACTGTTGTTAGAAATATCAATAGCTTTTGTATTAAAACTATATTCACTGAATGTAATCAAAAAACCGAGAGCTTGCGAATCGATACCGAGCCCTAATAGTAATATTACCAGCCGCATATTAATATCAGTGCTTCTACAGCTCTGGTTGGGTACTCATTAATGCATATGCAATGAGGATAATCAATCATAACAGAGGTTATTTACTTAAGTCCCAAAGGTGCAAAAATAGGCTGTTAAATACAAAGGCTGTCAAAAACTACACTAAAATGACCATGTTTTTCTGTGCTTGTCTACCATCCTACAGTGTAAGGAACCTGTCTGAATTGGTAGACTGATGATACGTGCTTGTGTTGTGTTATTAGGGCTCGTCCGGTCATCAGCGTGAACACCACACTGGATATGAGCCCGCAGATCCTAAACCCTGAAGACAAGAGCTGCACCCTGCCTGGGTCAACCACCACAGTTTCCTGGTGAGTCAGGGGTATTTCATCAGTTTCAACCGAACATACATGGTGCAATTAGTTCATGAAGTAATGTAATGTAATTGCCCAATAATAAGTGCATTAAAATAAGTGCAATAAGCACTTTGTTGCCTCTTGTATCACCAGTAAAATCATATCGAATTTCCATAATATATCACTAAGCTCGACTTTTTTTCTTTTCTGAGGTTCGTTATTATTGTATTCTATATAAATCACAGTTGTTTGTGCAAGAATACAGTAACCGAAGCATCGGCCTGCATCAATGTGCTCGTTTAGAAATATCTGTTTAAAGAACTTTCCTAAAGGGGTCATGACATGGTTTTTTATTATTTTAATATGTTCCTCGAGGTTTACTTAAATTGCACAAAACTTTGCATTATTAATGTTATTTGTTTTTTTAAATAACGTGTGGAAAATGATTATTTTCAACCCTCTGTCCAAAATTAAGGGGCGTGTCCTTTAAGGCTTCCCAGTGATCATCCACTGTTATGATTGGCTAACACCATTGCTTAGGAAACCGTATCAACGCCCCTCACTATTGTGTTTGGCAACATGATCAAAATAAAGCAGTCATTTCCAGACAAAGCATTATAAAATACGGTTTGTGATGCAGCTGCGGTCAGATCTAGTACCGCTTCGTCTTTCAGCAAATGTTTCTTTGTGAACTCTCCATGACACCGTGCCTCGATTACAAAACAACATCCTCAAGATTTAAAGATATGAAATCATGTTTTAAGATATGAAACTAGCAGGATGACCTCTTAAATGCCAAAAGATCAAAGCACATTTGATTTATCATGTCATGGCCCCTTTAAGCGTACATATAGTTTGTAATCAGTTATTTTTAAGATGCTTTTCATGACTATTATGCTTTGAGAATATCATGAAAATAATGGTAATCCTACTCAATTCTCTCCCTTAGCTTTATTGTGAAATACTGTCTCAGGGCAAATGGCAAGGGAGCGCCATCATCTTTCCGTAAGTACTTGTTTCTGTATATATGCAAATGTTTAATATGCAGGGCGATGGAATATATGATTGCAGGTAGTAGGAGCACAAGCTGGCTGTAAACTGAGTCCTGCTGTTGTGGTGTGTGTTATGAGCACTGCTGCGGGGGGGAACTAGAGCTCAACGTGTCAGTGTGTTTGGAGCCGTTAAAAGCCCAGCGTCCGGCGCTCACAGTCTGGGGTGTAATGGCTACCAGACCCACAGCCCACAGACCATGATGCCAATTCATTATTTCTCTGTGCGCTTTGAAGTGCTCTGGTTGAGCTAATGGCTACCGTTGTGCAAGCTTAAGGTGCGGATGTGTGTATGGTGCGAGGCCTGTCCTAAATGGATCTGAAACCGTGCATACACCGTATCAGTTTAGTTTTGACTGGGACATGTAGTAGGTATGAATATACTGCTGTTGAAAAGTTAGGGGTCAGTTAGATTCTCATTGATTTCTGTTTACAAGTGAATTATTTTATTCAAAAATAAATCAGAAGAGACCGTGAAGACATTGTTCAATAATCAGAAATGTTTCTTGAGTAGCAAATCAGCATATTAGAAGGATTTCTCAAGGATCACGAGACCGGCACTGAGGAAAAATACCCAAATATGTATGGAAAACAGCTATTTTGAATTCTAATAATATTTTAAGGCATTACAGTTTTAATGTATCTTTCAAAAAATAAATTTAACCTTGGTTAGCATAAAATAATTATTTTGAAAACATTACAAACTAGTCAGTTTAGCCCAAAAATGAAGATTTCTTTCTTTAAATGTGAAATATGTCTTTAAACATGTAGTTTTTGTTGCTTTGCCTCTATGACATCTATATAAACCCCTCTTTAAATGTGAAATATGTCTTTAAACACGTCGTTTTTGTTGCTTTGCCTCTATGTCATCTACATAAACCCCTCTTTAAATGTGAAATATGTCTTTAAACACGTAGTTTTTGTTGCTTTGCCTCTATGACATCTACGTAAACCCCTCTTTAAATGTGAAATATGTCTTTAAACACGTAGTTTTTGTTGCTTTGCCTCTATGACATCTATATAAACCCCTCTTTAAATGTGAAATATGTCTTTAAACACGTAGTTTTTGTTGCTTTGCCTCTATGACATCTACATAAACCCCTCTTTAAATGTGAAATATGTCTTTAAACATGTAGTTTTTGTTGCTTTGCCTCTATGACATCTACATAAACCCCTCTTTAAATGTGAAATATGTCTTTAAACATGTAGTTTTTGTTGCTTTGCCTCTATGACATCTATATAAACCCCTCTTTAAATGTGAAATATGTCTTTAAACACGTAGTTTTTGTTGCTTTGCCTCTATGACATCTATATAAACCCCTCTTTAAATGTGAAATATGTCTTTAAACACGCGTCTTTTGTTGCTTTGCCTCTATGACATCTATATAAACCCCTCTTTAAATGTGAAATATGTCTTTAAACACGTCGTTTTTGTTGCTTTGCCTCTATGACATCTACATAAACCCCTCTTTAAATGTGAAATATGTCTTTAAACATGTAGTTTTTGTTGCTTTGCCTCTATGACATCTACATAAACCCTCTTTAAATGTGAAATATGTCTTTAAACAGTTTTGTTGCTTTGCCTCTCTGACATCTATATAAACCCCTCTTTAAATGTGAAATATGTCTTTAAACATGTAGTTTTTGTTGCTTTGCCTCTATGACATCTCGTAAACCCCTCTTTAAATGTGAAATATGTCTTTAAACACGTAGTTTTGTTGCTTTGCCTCTATGACATCTATATAAACCCCTCTTTAAATGTGAAATATGTCTTTAAACATGTAGTTTTGTTGCTTTGCCTCTATGACATCTCGTAAACCCCTCTTTAAATGTGAAATATGTCTTTAAACACGTAGTTTTTGTTGCTTTGCCTCTATGACATCTATATAAACCCCTCTTTAAATGTGAAATATGTCTTTAAACATGTAGTTTTGTTGCTTTGCCTCTATGACATCTATATAAACCCCTCTTTAAATGTGAAATATGTCTTTAAACATGTCGTTTTTGTTGCTTTGCCTCTATGACATCTATATAAACCCCTCTTTAAATGTGAAATATGTCTTTAAACATGTCGTTTTTGTTGCTTTGTCTCTATGACATCTATATAAACCCCTCTTTAAATGTGAAATATGTCTTTAAACATGTAGTTTTTGTTGCTTTGCCTCTATGACATCTATGTAAACCCCTCTTTGAATGTGAAATGAGCGGTGCTTGTATAAAGGGTGTGAGATAGAGTATCATAGATGTAGACACTAGTTCTGTCTAGTGTTTGCTTCACTATGACGAGGCAGAGAAAGTATCAGAATAATGAAGAGCTGTTGTTAATGTGTCCGTTACCCATAAATACACTCCTCCTCATGTCACTCCAAGCCTCCTCTATGGCTTTGTTCAGTAGAACATGAAAGAAGAGAAATGTCTCGGTGTTTGTCATGCGCTTGTATGTCAATGTCTCTTTCATATCCTCTCTCGTGTTATATAAAGAAGGAAAGTCATGCAGGTTTGTAATGGCATGGGTGGACTGTGCCTTTAAGGAGAATGAAGTATATGTTCAAAGTCAAGTGCTTAATGTCACGTTACGTGCGGCTGTGTTTATATATCTGTGCTTCAAGAGCCGTAACCATTGTGTCTTTTGAGCAAGTCTGTTAACTTTGAAGCAGCTAAATGCTTGCAGAGATTCAAGGCTATCTGTGTTTAAAGGTGTCAGGGTTTGACTGCTTGTTTCATTCGCAGAGTGTATTTATTTAGCTCTTTTCCTTTAAATTGCCTCTTTCTTTTAACGGAGAAACTCTTGTGATGTGAAGAATGTAAATAGCTCCCTGATTCCTTCTGAATGCAGTGCTTTGTGTTTCTCTCCTTGTATAATTGAAATGAAAGCGTGGCCTTTCTTTCATTCACAGATTTCCAAGTGGATCTGACGCTGGACCGTCTCAAACACAAGGGAGCCATCAAAGCGGGTGCTGTTCCTTCATAACAAGATGTCTCATTATTCAAAGAACATGAGCGTCTCCAACAGCCAGGGACCGGCCTGCGAGGAGCTTCAGGCGTATTTAATAGTGAGCAAGTCCATTCACGGGTATCATTTAACAGAGGTTTTCATCCAAAGCATTTTGCGGTGCTTGAAGCGTATATATATTTTAGAGGAACTCAAACCGCCGGTGACCTACACTCAAGAAAATAAAGAGCAAACTTACAAGTTTAAGGCAAAAGCTTCAGCAGATTTGAGGTTTTTTGTCAACTTTTTGTTGCATAAACTTAAATCAACAAGAGAACTCAACAATCTGCTAAAGCTGGTTTCCTTAAACTTTTAAGTTAGCTCAACTTGTTTTTTACAGTGCTGTAAAACATCAGAAGTACATGTTGAGAGAACATAAAAGTGTAAAGCAACCAGCTTCAGCAGATTTTGTAGTTCTCATAAAAAATAAGCTGAGAACTCAATAATCTGCTGAAGCCGGTTGCATTAAACTCTTAAGTTTGCTCAGTGTTGTTTTTCTTAGTGTAGGTGTTCCTGATGTAAAGCTCTTCCAGTTGAGATCCATGTCACTCATTCTGGGCTGTGAAGAGTTTAGTGTAGTTTTGTTTTACTTGGCCAGCTGAAGAAGTGCTCATGCCTTTATGTCATCAAATATGTGTTTGCTCTGTGCTTAAAGCTGTAGTGGCAGATAGCCCAGATGTTTGGCTCTGGAATATGCCGTTATGTTGTTTTCTAACAGGAACAATGCGTTACAGAGCTAAAGAAGGATTTGAGCTCTCTTTCCTGCACATAAAAGAGCATGTTGTAGAGCTTGTAAGCTGGACTGAAATTCCCCAGCCTTGAGCTCATTCAACTAGAGCCTCGTTTCTCTCTCTCTCTTAACAGGACGACTCCGAATTCAGGGATAAGATCACACCCATTTCTGTTTTTATGGAGTACAGTTTGAATTACCATGCAGCAGCAGATAAGACCGCCTGCTGCCCATCCTTGACCAGTCTACACCTACGAACGTCACCAAGCAGGTACAGCGGCGTCCCACACTAGACCCACACTTTACTGCGTAAACACTGCTTTCCTAACCATTGGGCTCGTTATTTATTTTTTAATTCTCACCTATGCTGCATTTGTGTGATTACAAATACAGGAAATATCAATATAGTGTGAAATATTATTACGGTTTTCTATGTTAATATATTTTAATAAATGTAATTTATTCCTGTGACGGCAAAGCTACATTCTCAGCATTATTACTAAAGTCTTCAGTGTCACATGATCCTTCAGAAATCATATCTAGTCTTTACTGATGTTCTTGATCAATTTAATACACCAAATGAATAGATACGTATACATTTGTTCCTGAGCTCAGCCTTTAGTGCTCGTTTGCTCATTGTGTGAGGCTCTACATCTATCATGCGTTCTGGAAAGATCTCGCGTCTGTAGGAAAGGATGACGATGGAATAATGAACGTGGTTTATACTGTGTACATGGATGACACGGCTGAGTTAATATATTTCCCCATGGACAAACTAAAAGTAGCAGGGAATTTGTTTTTACTTCAATATATTTAGAAAAGACATGGAAATAATTAACATTTTAAATGTGACCCTGGGCCACAAAACCAGTTTTAAGTGTCACTTGAAATTTCTACATCATCTGAAAGCTGAATAAATAATATTTGCATTGATGTATGGTTTGTTATGATCGGACAATATTTGAAAATCTGGAATCTGAGGTGCAAAAAAATCTAAATATTGAGAAAATCATCTTTTAAAGTTTTTCAAATTAAGTTCTTAGCAATGCATATTACTAATCAAAAATTACGTTTTTATATATTTAAGGTAGGAAATTTACTAAATATCTTCATGGAACATGATCTTAATATCCTAATTATTTTTGGCATAAAAGAAAAATCAATAATTTTGACCATACAATGTATTTTTGGCTATTGCTACAAATATACCCCAGCGACTTAACACTGCTTTTGTGCTGCAGGGTTTCTAGTCTTCATTTTTGAATGAACTCTTTTAGTTTTCTATATTTTGTCTCGTTATCACAAACACTATGAATGAATTGGTCGTAAAGTGTGGGAGCATTACATTATGCAGAAGCTGCTCAAATCTTCTAACCGAAGACCTACATGCTGAATTACACGAGCATTAAACAGCACTGGATAGAAATAGAAACTCACTTCAGTTTCCTATAATCCCTTGACTCTCCAGGCCCACATACTCCTGGACTGTGGCCAAAGACAATGTGTGCAAGCCAGACTTGAAACTGTCTGTTGTGAGGTGAGACACGGGTTCATCTCAGCCTTTAATATCCCATGGCATCGTCTGGAGGAGTGGAGCTGGAGATTCACTTTTGATGTTGTTTTCCTCTAGTGACCAGAAAGAGATCTACATAGGTGACGATAACTGACCCTAGAGGTCACAGCAGAGAATGGAGGAGAGGGGCGCGAGGCCGACCTGACCGTGAACCGTCTCAGGCAGATTTCATCAGCTGATTTAACAGATGTTCCAGGGTTAATAACAATTAAACTATATCTGAGACATATTGCTGGGAACTTGTTGCTCCATTTGCAAACACAAGATCACCTAAAGAAAGATTTATTAGCACTTATTAAAAAATACAATGCTTTCAAAGGTTTCGGAAAGCATTGCTTGTAACTTTTTTTCTACGTTGACCTTGTTACAAGTTACTTTTATAATAATAACAACAAATGATGCATAATTACATGCATGTAGCATGCAATGCGAAGCCAAACCCTATCCATATATTAAGTACATGCAGTTAATTAACATTACTCAGTACTGAAATATATATAATTACACCTTCAAATAACTCCGAACTGCTTTGCCTCATTAGTACCATTTAGTGTCGTAGTCAAACATACTTTGGTTTATCAGTAATTTGTCTGTGACATGGTTTGACATTGGTCCGTGTGTTATTTCTGTATCTCAGACACTGTCCAGACTGTCCTGTGCTTTAAAGAGAGCGAATCAGACCAGAGTGGTGGTTTGTGATCTTGGGAACCCGATGAAAGGAGGAACTAAGGTGACAGCAGGCTTTCCGCACTAAAGAGTCTGCGTTTGTATTTCTACCAAATGTTTATGTTGCTGATTGTATCATAGATGAGCTCCTGCGTCTCGTATTTTCCTGTTAAATTGCGTTGTTTGTGTAGATTATAGCAGGATTGCGCTTCAGCGTGCACCAGCTCTCTGAACAGGATACAGAAGTCAAGTTTGACTTGCAGATACAGAGGTATGTTAATTAATGCTTGCTATTACAGTAATATAGCTGATAGATTTGCTTGTGCAATGTATTATGAGTTTGGTGGGCTATTAGTAACTCAAGGAGGGCCATTAGAACAAATGTAAAACTTGAGACAGCGTTTGTTTCTAATGCTACAGTGTCCTGCTGTGTTTTAGTTAATTACAGGAACATGCTTCCCGTCTCTCTTTCCATGCACCATCATGTCTTCACCACAATGATTTGTAGTGCATTTCTGAAACATAAAAGTGGTCCGTGGCAATATTTGATCTGTAATTGAATGCAATGTATCAGTATTTAAAACAACAGCACCCCTATTGGACATGACTAACTCCTTCTGCTTTCAGCTCAAATCAGTTCAACAATACCAGCAACTTGGTCCCTGTTGTCACGAAGCTTGCGGTGCTGGCCAAAGTGAAATTAAGAGGGTATGATCTTTAAATCATATTTCTGTTCAAATTGTGTGACATGTAAACAGATTTAAAATCAGCATGAAATGCCACATTTGTGACCCTGGACTAGGGCTGTGCAATTAATTGCATGCGATTCATCTTCGATTATGAACGTGATATTGTCTATCTTGTCAGTGATCTATGGCTCTGTGTATTAACTGGTGCTCATCTAAAAGCAGGTGATGGAGATTTACTGCTAATCACGGAACCGGCTTTACTGACGAGACGCGCATGATCATCGCATGCAATTAATTGCACAGCCCTACCCTGGACCACAAAACCAGTCATAAGTGTCAATTTTAAAAAATTGAGATTTAGGCATCATCTGAAAGCTGAATAAATCATCTTTCCATTGATGTATGGTTTGTTATGATCGGACAATATTTGTAAATCTGGAATCTGAAGGTGCAAAAAAATCTAAATATTGAAAAAAATCATCTTTAAAGTTGTCCAAATTAAGTATTTAGCAATGCATATTACTAATCACAAATTAAGTTTTGATATATTTACAGTAAGAAATTTACAAAATATCTTCATGAAACATGATCTTAATATCCTAATGATTTTTGGCATAAAATAAAAATCTATAATTTTGATGTATTTTTGGCTATTTCTACAAATATACCCAGCGACTCAACACTGCTTTTGTGCTCCAGGGTCAGATTTCACTTTGAAATTACAAGTTATGACATTTAGAAGATTAAGGCGGCAAACGTTTGTTTTTAGAATGACTTGCACAATATGACCAAGAATGTGAAATAAGAAAGTACAATGATCCGGTATGGATTGAATGTTAATCTAAAACCGTGAGCATTGTAATTGGCTGTTACTAGACCCAATCTTCTGTGTGTTTATCTGAACTGTCCGGTGTAGGGTGTCTGCGCCGGAGCAGGTGTTTTTACCCATCGCTAACTGGCAGCCAAAAGAGAGTCCTGTCCTGGAGGATGATATTGGACCTCTTGTTCAGCACATCTATGAGGTAGAAAAGGTCTCATTGTACATTTGTTAAACTTCAGCGGTGCATCATTTACGATTGTGTTCCTTTCTTTCGGTAATCACTATCTTCCTAGCTGAGGAACACAGGACCCAGTACTTTCAGTAAGGCTCTTTTGGATGTGCAGTGGCCATACAGATTCAACAACGGCTCTCTGCTCTACATCACCAAGTTTGAAGTGGACGGAAACATGAATTGCAGCTCAAACAGGGAGCTCAACCCGCTTAATGTCACTGTATGTATCCCACAATCGGATCATGAAAGTATGCATTTACCGTCGTTAATAACCGGTGTAAACCCCACTCCACACACGCTGTATGTTAAAGGGCATCTGTGTTCTGACTGGATGTGATATTTTGCAACATCCAACAAATAGGATTTTTACAGTCTGGACATCAGACAAATTAATTACATGGATTGTTTACAAATTGGTTGAAATTAGGATCTCCTCTAATATTCCTGGGATAAACGTATGTGTTTGTTTTCATCTAGAATCCCAGATTTAGTGACAAAAATGAGGCGTCTGCCAGCGGAGACCGCTGAGGGAGGAACACACACGCGTCCACCGCAGAGACCTGGAGGACAAACACGAGGAAGAGCACCTGAGAGTGTGGTGTGTTCACCGCTTTAACACTTGACACGGTGTCTGTTAGTACAGGTTTATGTTCAATCTGGACGCATGTGACCCTGGAGCACAAAGCAGTGTTAAGTCGCTGGGTATATTTGTAGCAATAGCCAAAAATACATTGTATGGTCAAAATTATAGATTTTTCTTTTATGCCAAAAATCATTAGGATATTAAGATCATGTTCCATGAAGATATTTAGTAAATTTCCTACCGTAAATATATCAAAACGTAATTTTTGATTAGTAATATGCATTGCTAAGAACTTCATTTGAACAACTTTAAAGATGATTTTCTCAATATTTAGATTTTTTTGCACACAGATTCCAGATTTACAAATATTGTCCGATCATAACAAATCATACATCAATGGAAATATTATTTATTCAGCTTTCAGATTATGCATAAATCTCAATATCAAAAAATTGACACTTATGACTGGTTTTGGGGTCCAGGGTCACATATTATTGCAATTTAAAATAGCAGTTTTCTATTTGAATATATTTTCAAATGTAGTTTCTATTTGTGACACAAAGCTGAATTTTCAGCATCATTACTTCAGTGTCACATGATCCTTCAGACTTCATTCTAATATGATGATTTGCTGCTTAAGTAACATTTTCTAATCAATATATATATGAAATATTCATTTAGCAAATGCTTTTATCCAAAGCAACTTACACATGAGGATGTATAACATTATCCATTTTGAAAACAGTTGTGCTGCTTAATATTTGTGGAAATGTCATACATGTTGTTCTTCAAGATTATTTATGAATATAAAGTTCGAAAGAATAGAAATCTTTTGTAACATTAATAAATGTCTTGACTATCACTTTTGATCAATTTAATGCATTCTTGCTAAATTAAAGTATTCTTTAAAAAAAATCTGGATAAAAATTTTGAACAGTTGTGTGTGTGTGTGTGTATATATATATGAACTATTATTATGGTTATTACCCCATCTAACCTCTTTTTTTCTGGGAAGCGTTTTGCCCTTCTACACATCAGTAGGTGCAGTCAGTATGTCGTTGAACCGTCCTTTACACCAGTATGTGTGAATGGTCTGTGTGTGCGCACAGGATTGTGGGAATGCGGAGTGCCAGGAGATCAAGTGTTGGGTCGGCCGGCTGGAGAAAGGCCAGAGTGCCATTCTCTTCATTTACTCCAGACTCGCCGTGAGCACGTTTCTCAAGGTAAAGCCTTGAACGGGTTCGTTAACATCCTGTGTTCACTGCACACTAATACAGTTAAAACACCGCAGTGCTTTTCTTTCCTTTTAGGCTGAAAGTCAAAACAAATCGTACAATGTCCGCTCCTCCGCCTCCTTCAGCGTCATCGAGATGCCTTATAAAAACCTGTATTCGGAGCTCCCAGCCAGCACAACATCGGTACGTTCCTGTGATCACGGTCTTGGGGCAGAAAGACACTGGAAGGGTCGACTGCTATTCATGAAACTTTCTAAAGCAAAGAAATAAATCAACCACTGAATGTATGGTGTTTTAGTCTTCAGTCACTGATCACGACTGAGGGTTGTTGATTAATGATCGACCGATATTGATTTTTTTAGAACCGATAGTGATTATTTGTACGTTTGTGTACCGATAACCGATAAGCAGAACCGATATTTATTAACTGTTATAAAGTACAGAGTGAAGTCCATTCTTCGCTTTGGTTTTCCTTCTTTCTGTCATCTTAACAACAAACAACTGTTGAAAATTAACATTCTTTCATGTTAAATTTAATCTTCAAATTACAACAATAAAAAAAATGATTTATAAAAGCATCATCAGCAACACTGATATTAACAATAAGCAAAATAATGTCTAATGTATTCAAATGGAGAAAATAAAGGACAGAAGTCATATCAACTTCATTTTAATCTACAGTTTTAGTTTATAATCTGTTTAATAGACTAAAGAGTGAAGAATAATTCACTGAATAATATTCTCTGGAATATTGAAATAAGCTATAACAAACAAAACATCGTATTTTATTGCATTTCTTAACTGTTTTATCAGAATTATTAAAATGTTTTTGTCTAAATTATGAAAACTGCTGACAGCGGTTTATCTATTTACACAGAACTATACTCAAACTGCGATCGCTTGTGGAGATAATAAATCATTAATTTAGATAGAGATGTGTTTATTTAGATGTTTATTGGAGAAATAATGGTTCTATAGTAAATGTTAATATAATTTAGTGTGTTTCAAATGAGTGATGTGTGTGTGTGTGTCCAGTGTGTGTCCACTGCTCCAGGTGTGTGTGTCCACTGCTCCAAGTGTGTGTGTGTGTGTGTGTGTGTCCACTGCTCCAGGTGTGTGTGTGTGTGTGTCCACTGCTCCAGTGTGTGTGTGTGTGTGTGTCCACTGCTCCAAGTGTGTGTGTCCACTGCTCCAAGTGTGTGTGTGTGTGTGTGTGTGTGTCCACTGCTCCAGTGTGTGTGTGTCCACTGCTCCAGTGTGTGTGTGTGTGTCCACTGCTCCAAGTGTGTGTGTGTGTGTCCACTGCTCCAAGTGTGTGTGTGTGTGTGTGCGTCCACTGCTCCAAGTGTGTGTGTGTGTGTGTGTGTGTCCACTGCTCCAGGTGTGTGTGTGTGTGCACTTGGATGGGTCAAATACAGAGAACACATTTCACTGCTGGTTGTACTCTGTATAATTGTGTATGTGACAATTTGAAAAAAAAAAATAACCGATAATGGTAAAATGCTTAAATATGGGGAAAGATATCGGTAAACCGATATATCGGTCGATCTGGTGTCTTCAGTCACTGATCAGGACTGAGGCTGTTGATGTCAGCATCACTCACACGTCTCTGTCCCGCAGGCCTCTCTGAAGGTGATCTGGACCTCCGAGAGCCCTCAGCCGGTCCCGGGATGGGTGGTGGCTCTGGCCGTCCTGGCTGGACTTCTGCTCCTGGCTCTGCTCATCTTTGTCATGTATAAGGTGAACTGCTGTGAACTTCCTGTGTGGCTCAGTGGTAGAGCATTGCGTCAACAGCGCAAACGGTTGTGGGTTCGATTCCCAGGGAACACACATACTAATGAAAATGTATAACCTGAATGCAATTGTAAGTCGCTTTGGATAAAAGCGTCTGCTAAATGCATAAATGTAAATGTAAATGTAACTTCAGTTAAATAACTTCGACTGATTGATTGTTTGATGGAGTATGGATGTTAGAATTAGTGTTGCTAAATGTATAAATATTAATGTATTTATTTTAGGGGTGCACTATATTGGATTTTGCCGATACCGATATATTTCCTTTTGTTTGGAAACAACACCAAGTCTCTCCTGTGCGCAATGAGCAAATAATTTTATTTTTGGTTCGTTTTTAACAAGAACTTCTATATTAGAATTAAATAAACAACAATGAAGTTCTTTTATAATGACATTACATTGAAGATTTGAAAAGAACTATAAATAAACTATATTCAATCGCTGCATTTTTATTGATTTTTCTTCAGAAAGAAGCGGTGATAACTTTAACATTTATATTTGAAGATTTAACATTCGTAAATGATCTAAAGCAAGAGTCGTACAAATTCTGAAAATCTTTTAGAGATCATAATTTGTTTACAAATATAACATTGAATGAAATCAGTATATATCAAATTATTTAATTTAAGTGTTTTTTTTGCTAATGTAAGCTATAGATTCTGAACTTTAAATCAAAACATATTCATGATTTGATGGCATCAATTACTGCTTTATTTAATCAAACAGTCTAAATATTATTTGTGTATTTAATTTTATTAGAAGTAGGCCAACAGCGCCCCCTACGGGATTAAAACTCCTTACTCACGGGCATTAGGACCCGGGGAGGCTGCGCTGCGTGCTATTACTGTTTATTTACATTTATGCATTTAGCAGATGCTTTTATCCTAAGCGACTTACAGGCCATACATTATTTTCAGTATGTGTGTTCTCTGGGAATTGAACCCACAATCTTTTACGCTGCAAACGCAATGCTCTTCCACTGAGCCGCAGGAACAGAGCGTCATTCTGCGTGCTTTCACAGTTTAACTGCAGCGATCCAAAACAGTGACTATATTCACCCTTCAGGCAAAACTGTGCAGCCACACTGCTGATGTGATCTAATCGCTGAGCCACACTGCTGATGTGATCAAAGCCATTATTGTCTGATTCCGATACTGGTCTGATAATATCGTGCATCCCTAAATGTGTTCCTCTTATCGGCGAGATATATCGGCATAATGTTTCATATCGGGCTGATGCCGATAATTACATTTAAACCGATATTGGTCCGATAATATCGTGTATCCCTAATTTGTATATTTTTAGGCCTTAACGAGTGAGTGTCACCTGCATCTCCATGGCCTATCTCCATGTCTCTTTTGTGGTTTTCCTAATGTTCAGGGCTTAAACAGTCACTTTCCAATGGTATTTGCATCAATGACGGAGGTTTTGGTATTGAACTATGCACACACATATCATTGACTGGTTCTCTCCTCCTCAGTTGGGCTTCTTTAAGCGAGTGCGGCCGCCCCACGAAGACAGCGAAGCGAAAGAGCAGCTTCAGCCTCGAGAGAACGGAGACACCAAAGACTGAGCTCTTCATCTTCACTCGCTGACTCAGTAATGCCACGTCAGCATTGAATCATCCAGATGAGAGCGAGTACACCGCTGAGCTGGTTTCATTAACCATGATGCTCTGTTACTGCACTGAGTCTTGAGACGAGGCTTGATTTGGGTATAGAGACTAACACGTTTCAAATAATAATGTTAATGAACTATGATGAGATCCTGATCTTCACATGGACGTGTGACGTAGTTTGGTACATCATTATATTGATCATCGGCGCTCTGTTTCTGCAGTTTGGGGGATTTCTGGATCGGTTTCTTTGCTGGGATTTGATTTCGTATTTGGGCGTAAGGTGTATTATTTTGAGAAAATATTCTTATGTTTGTCTACTGTTAACACATTATTTTAGAGCAGGGTTGTATTTGTGCATTTAGAGCATTTGTATTATAAAAATTAAAAATAATATCTTTGCACAGTAGAGCAATAAAATGGTATAATTTTTGTCTTTTGAAAACACGCGTTATGGACCGAGCACCTTTATTATAATGTTAGTTGAAATATTCCTCTTGGTCAAAAGTATTTTTATAGTCTGTTTTTAAAAGATCTTTAAGTATAGGAAGAAATCATTTAGTGTGATGTATTAATATTAATTGATCAGAATAAAACCGTTTTGATGGTATGGATGGAAATACATAAACGTGTATAAAACTGAGGCTGGAATTCTTAACAATATTGGCCTTTTTTAAATATTATTCTATTAATAAGGTTGCGGTTCATAGTTACTGGTCTTAATTTTGACTTCTGAAATACATAACCCATAAACCTGGCTTTCTTATGTTGCTGTATTATAGAAACGGTGCTGGCCATATTAATTTACCCATATTGGGTTGCAATAATTGTCTAAATGAAAAATTGTAATTTATAATTAAATCAAAATTATGCATTTTCCACAAATACAATTATCCATTTGTTTGTAAAAACATAATCATAGCAACTAAAAGTGTATTTTTGAGAATCAACCTTGTTTAAAAATGATCACTAACTTTTCTTTTTTCCCAGGATTTTATTTAGCAATATGTTGTTAATGCTTCTGTAATTCAATAAACAAATATACTGATGTAGTAGCATTTGTCCTGTTTATGAATATAGCCTATTTTTGCTGTCCAAAGGTCATGACCTCATTTCTAATCTACAGTGATGAACTTGACCTCACAGCACATGTTTAGCTGATGTTTATCTGGTTGATGAATAACCAGCTGCAGGCTGTAAATGTGAGAATAATACAGAGCTTCCGTAGTTGTGCTTATGATGAAGAAACGTGGATTTGATCAACCGCTCACTGCGTCCGTCAGTAAGAAGCTGAGGTCACTGCCGGTCGTACTCTGTAGTTTGCATCCCCTGAGATAGATAGAAAGACACCGTCTCCTTTACTGTGGCTGTTTGGGATCATGTGGTGTTATATTGTGCATGTGCATTACCTCTGGAACAGTCGTGCTTTGGTGCTCCCTAGTAAGGTGGCTTTGTTTCCCTCCACTAAGAGCATTGATCCTTCCCGAAGACCCTGCCATGAACAGCGTTTAGTGCTACTGCTGGAAATTAATTTTGGAGATATGCTCTCTTATACATTCACGATGTTACTGTAATATTGATCATATAAATGCAGACCCCAATAGTTTTGCACATTAACGCACCAGCACGCTCGGTGTGTCCGGCTCCTCGTGGTATTGGACGATTCTCTGTTCACGCGTCTCCTGTAAAATATCATCTGCATTCATCAAGCCTGAAGAATCTACATTAAAAGTCTGGTTTATTATATTGTGTATATGCAATAAGTTCCATGTTTTTTGAGAGGCAGTTTTAACATTACGTGACACAGACGCCATTGGCACATGCCACTATGCTCCGTGACACTTCCGGTTTTCAGTGGCACGTGTCACATAAACCTGTGACATGTCAATGGACCGCGTCGTGTGTCGCACCTTCAGTAGTGACTGACACCTGCCGCTGGGTGCCGCTGCATAATGTAGATCACGTGACACAAGCACTTAACGTCAGAACGATATTGATTTAATTAACAGTTTGTCACGGTCAAGTATACGATTTATTGCATCGTGAAATTCATTTGTACAACAAATATTCCTCTGTTAAGATTCAAATGTGTCTAATGCCCCTTAATGTGTATTTATCTACAGTAGCCTGCTTTGTACAACAGTCATACATTCAAATACGTAAATAGGCTTTTTTCTGACACTTGCCTATCCGAAATTACATTAAAAAAATATAAACTGTCATATTTAGACAACTCCAGAAAAAATGCATGCTCATAATATATATATATATGATGAGCATGCATTTCTTCAGGAGTTATCTGAATGTTTTGTCATGTTAATAAGCAGAAATGTTGTTTAAATAGCATCTAGACTTACATTACACGTTGCAGGCTTAGGCTACATTGCATTGTGGAAAGCCTGTGTCAAGGTCAGGCACACTTCTGAATGGTTGGTGTAAGTGTCATAAATCACTTTATAATGGCTTGTGGAGTTTTCTCGTGACAGATTGTATTTTTGATGTCATTTCGGATAGGCAAGTGTCAGAAAAAAGCCTATTTATGTATTTGAATGTATGGCTGTTGTACAAAGCAGGCTACTGGACATAAATGCTTCTGTGTTTTTTGGTGATTTGCATTGATATAATATTGAGTTGTGGTGTAGTGCATGCTCATCTTTACGTACACCCATATGCTTGCTGTCGGGGTCAGCATCCAGAAAGTGAGGGTTGATGTTGAAGGGCACTAAACCGATGGCAGTAAATGTGGGTGGATAGACGATGGGCATGTCATTGGTGGTGTTGATGCTGATGGTGGAGACATTGGTACCTGCACTTGATCCCATGTAAGGTATCCCATCCTATAAGAAATCAACCACACCCGTTACAGGCAATTACACTGTATTTTAGATTACGATTAATAGACACTAACTCACCTCTAAAACTCTCTTTCTAATCTCAGCTACCAGCTTGTGGTCATAGAGCGCTTTCAGCAGGCGGAATGTGTTACCGCCACCTAGTGGACACGAGCAATACAGCACAACATCCGAGACGCACTCACTTTGTTTAATATATATACACATATATATACAGTGTTGGGGTAACGCATTACAAGTAATGCGAGTTACGTAATAATATTACTTTTTTCAAGTAACTAGTAAAGTAACACATTACTTTTTAATTTACAAGAAAATATCGGAGTTACTTTTTCAAAAAAACTATGTGTTTGCTGCTGACCTTTTGATGATCCAGTTCAACATAAGCAAAAATGACTTTACATTAATAATTGTGCTTCTTTTTTTTTATCGCTGAAGAGTGTTGAACTTCTTCTGTGTTCTTCTGTACAGACGTGATTTACTCGTCCTTCAGTCTGAGGTTTATTCATCACACTTTTTGGTGTGAAAGGCTTTTATTTTGCTATAAATATAACTTATTGTATTAAAAACAAACAATCAAGCCCTGCTCATATTTAAAAAGTAACACGAAAGTAACGTAACACATTACTTTCCATAAAAAGTAACTAAGTAACGTAATTAGTTACTTTTTTTAAAGGGAGTAACGCAATATTGTAACGCATTACTTTTAAAAGTATCTTTCCCCAACACTGCTCATATATATATATATATATATATATACACATACATATACATCAGTGCTGTCAAACAATTAATCACATCTAAAATAAGTCTGTTTACATAATATGTGTACTGTTTATAGATAAATACAAACTCATTCATTATATATTTTACAATATTTATATGTATATACATTTATATTATTATATTTTATATATACATATATTTAATATATAAACAACATTTGTATTAAATATATTTATGTATACATAATAGATATACACAGTACACAATCCAATATTATGTAAACAGAAACTTTTATTTTGGATGCGATTAATCTTTTGACAGCACTAAAAATAGAGATATTAAATTAATTTCAGTTTAATCATTTTAGAATGTATTATATTATAATTAGTTGCAGAGGCAATATTTAATGTTTTTATGTTATCTTTGTCAGTAAAGAAAAACTATATTGAATAGTTCAGTTCTAGAGAACAATACATTAATGTTCTGATCTTATCTTTTAGTATTATTTCTTCAAAACACGAACATGATTACACATATAATAACATGCTAATAATAATAATCCCCCTGAGAGAGCTGCACCTCTGTAATGAGCACCATGCATTCGAGGGTTAACGCTTCAGGATTGATAAATAAACCCTGCGACAAAGATTTCTGGGTGATTCATTAAATGTAAGCACATTTGTGAACCCAAAAAAGAGGAACAAACTAAATACTAAGAAATTCTTATAAAGCGTTTATATATATATACATTTTTAAATCAAATTGAATTATGTTTACTATATTCTTATGCTGATAATTGTAAGAAAATGCATATTATAGTATAGCAGTATAATGAGAAATCCTTCCTACCGATGAATATTCCTTCCGCGTTCCTGACAGCATGCACAGGGTCTGGTGTCTCGTGGACACTGTCCAGCTCAAAGCCTGGACACAGAAGAGATGAAGGCCAGTGTGGCCGTGTGCTGCACACACACACACACACGTGTTCAACACAAACCTAACGTCTTGAGCTTGTCTCTGGCAGTCGTGGTGTAGGCGTCTCGGTCATGCAGTGCATATGGGACGAACAGGATCCTCTTCACATTCCTGTAGAGCAGAAAACATGAAGTTATGTGCACTTATAACCGGGTCAGATTCATTTGATGATTACAGAAACACTTCTTAATACACTTATACTGGTGCATCTCAATAGTCGAAGAAAAGTTCATTTATTTCAGTAATTCAACTCAAATTGTGAAACTCGTGTATTAAATACATTCAATGCACACAGACTGAAGTAGTTTAAGTCTTTGGTTCTTTTAATTGTGATGATTGTGTCTCACATTTAATAAAAACCCACCAATTCACTCTCAACAAATTATAATACTTCATAAGACCAATAAAAAACAAATTTTTAGTGAATTGTTGGCCTTCTGGATAGTCTGTTCATTTACTGTATATGTACTCAATACTTGGTTGGGGCTCCTTTTGCTTTAATTACGGTCTCAATTCGGCGTGGCATGGAGGTGATCAGTTTGTGGCACTGTTGAGGTGGTGTGAAGCCCAGGTTTATTTGACAGCGGCCTTCAGCTCATCTGCATTATTTCTCTTGTTTCTCATTTTCCTCTTGACAATACCTCATAGATTCTCTATGTTCAGGTCTGGTGAGTTTGTTGGCCAGTCAAGCACACCAACACCATGCTCATTTAACCAGCTTTTGGCAGCATCTTTAAAAAGCTGGTCAGCAGAAGGAAGCATGAAGTGCTCCAGAATTTCTTGGTAAACATGTGCAGTGAATTTTGTCTTCAAAAAAACACAATGGACCAGCACCAGCAGATGACATTGCACCCAAATCATCACAGACTGTGGACACTTAACACTGGACTTCAAGCAACTTGGTCTATGAGCTTCTCCACCCTTCCTCCAGACTCTAGGACCTTGGTTTCCAAATGAAATACAAAACTTGCTCTCATCTGAAAAGAGGACTTTGGACCACTGGGCAACAGTCCAGTTCTTCTTCTCTTAGCCCAGGTAAGACGCCTCTGAAGACAACTGTAGCCAAATTCCTCGACACGTCTGTGTGTGGTGCTCTTGACCCCAGCCTCAGTCCATTCCTTGTGAAGTTCACCCAAATTCTTGAATTGATTTTCTTGACAATCCTCATAAGGCTGCGGTTCTCTCGGTTGGTTGTGCATCTTTTTCTTCCACTCAACTTTCTGTTAACATGCTTGGATACAGCACTCTGTGAACAGCTTCTTTGGTAATGAATGTTTGTGTCTTACCCTCCTTGTGAAGGGTGTCAATGATTGTCTTCTGGACAACTGTCAGATCAGCAGTCTTCCCCATGATTGTGTAGTCTAGTGAACCAAACTGAGACCATTTTGAAGGCTCAGGAAACCTTTGCAGGTGTTTTGAGTTGATTATCTGATTGGCATGTCACCATATTATAATTTGTTGAGAGTGAATTGGTGGGTTTTTGTTAAATGTGAGACACAATCATCACAATTAAAAGAACCAAAGACTTAAACTACTTCAGTCTGTGTGCATTGAATTTATTTAATACACGAGTTTCACAATTTGAGTTGAATTACTGAAATAAATGAACTTTTCCACAACATTATAATTTATTGAGATGCACCTGTATGTCTTGTACTTTGCTTCACTTATGCAAAGACATCATGCCTGCATACAGATATAAACTATCAGAATATATGACTTTATATTATATCAGAATATTAATATGAAGGGTTTTATGACACTGTAATTGCAAAACTATTCTTAGAACAGTTTTACCAAAAGTGTAATGCCTACATTGTAGTTAAACTGCTGGCAACTTACTGTCCAAAGAAGTCCTGTATCTGCTGCTGACAGTGTTGAAGAAATGCTCCTCCATGAAGAGTGGAGTTAGACACCAGCAGAAGTCTTCTCTTCATGATTCTGCCTCAGAACAGGAGAAGAGGATCAGATAATGACCTGTGTCTGCTGACAGCACACGCTCTCAGTGCATGTCAACCTTTGGCCAGACAGTATATCGCTCTGATTACTCCACAGATCACAGATCTTCACCAGAACGAGCCTTGATAAGAAACCAGAGAACGTGACAGGAATCACGTGAGTAAAACCAAACATCACCGAATGAACGCAGCAGAGGCGATTCGTTTTCAAAATAAAAGCCTTTTAGCGGCTCATACTCATCTACTTTTTTACTGATGAAAACGTCGTCATTTTTGCTACTTTTATAGAATGATCTAAATAAATAATACTTAAAACATTTCAGTTATTATTGTGTGAAACTAATTTTTGTCTTTAAAAATCACAGTCCCATAGGTGTCATTTTAACCATAACAAACGCTCTTTCACTTAATACAGTTTTATGAAACTTAGTGTTACCAAAACGACAATAACGCCATGTTGAAGAGCTTGAGATGAAATATGAGAGGTCAATATATTTGTGAAACAAAAATGTTGTCACATTGTCCAACCCGTATTTTATTGTTTATATTCTGGGGATTTATAATTCTAGCTATGCAGTAAGTATTAGCAAGGAATTTGATTAAATAAATGTTTGTTTTTTTAATAGTTTTGTTTTGAAGTCCACAGAGCCTGCTGAAGTGCGGAGGCTTTTATTTTGTTACGTGATTTCCTCCCGTTGGTCACGTGCGCGCGCGCGTCGTCAGTAGTTAAAGAAGCGCTTCTCGCACTGTACCCTAGTTAGTGAAACATATCTGGTCAAGCCGAAATGGATGACACTAGTCTGGATAGTTTAATCCTGAATCTGCACGACATCCAAGCAGTCAAGTTTGGGTCTTTTAAGCTAAAAGGTGGACTCACTTCGCCGATATATTTTGATCTGAGAGTAATAGTTTCCCATCCAGCGCTGATGAACCAGGTAACATTAAACACGTGCTCACTGAGTAACGACCCTGTACTGTTATAGCAGAAGTGTGTAGCATGTCCCAAGCAGAAGTGTTCTATCAAAGCAGTCTGAAGACTCGTTTAGGTGAATCTCGTGTGTTATTATGGGATGTGTTTGTGATCAGGTGGCGGATCTGCTTCACACACGTGCTGAGGATGCAGGGGTTGAGTTTGAGAGTGTGTTATTATGGGATGTGTTTGTGATCAGGTGGCGGATCTGCTTCACACACGTGCTGAGGATGCAGGGTTGAGTTTGAGAGTGTGTTATTATGGGATGTGTTTGTGATCAGGTGGCAGATCTGCTTCACACACGTGCTGAGGATGCAGGGGTTGAGTTTGAGAGTGTGTTATTATGGGATGTGTTTGTGATCAGGTGGCGGATCTGCTTCACACACGTGCTGAGGATGCAGGGGTTGAGTTTGAGAGTGTGTGGTGTCCGTACACAGCTCTTCCTCTGGCCACCATCATCTGCTCACACAGACTATACCCCATGCTTATTCGACGAAAGGAGGCCAAGGACTATGGTAAGAGAACCATGGGCTACAGATGACAAGTGACACTATTTGAAATGTCATAAGTAGTGTAACTTTTCAATTACTGATTACATTTCTAAATGTCTAATACAGAGCTTCCCAAACTTCTGAGTGAAGTAAGTCCATTCTTCACTTTGGTTTTTCCTTCTTTCAGTCGTCTTAACAACAACAAACAACTGTTGAAATTAACATTCTTTCATGTAAAATGTAATCTTCAAATTACAACAATATATATATTGTATTTATAAAAAGCATCATAAGCAACACTGATATTAACAATAAGCAAAATAATGTCTAATGTTTTCAAATGGAGAAAATAAAGGACAGAAGTCATATAAATTCATTTTAAACTACAGTTTTAGGTTTATAATCTGTTTAATAGACTAAAGAGTGAAGAATAATTCACATTAAAATACATTTAACATGAAAGAATGTTAATGTTCAACAGTTGTTTGTTGTTGTTAAGACGACTGAAAGAAGGAAAAACCAAAGAGAAGAATGGACTTACTTCAATCTATTTATGTACTTTATAACAGTTAATAAATATCGGTTCTGAATATCGGTTATCGGGTACATAAACGTACAAATAATCGCTTTTCGGTTCTAAAAATCAATATCGGTTGATCACTAATATCAACAATTATACACTAGTCAACATTTGAAGCGGATCACTTTCATCAAAGCTGTCCAAAATGCGTTCTTGTTATGATGCTACTGTATTAATTCAATTGTTATAATGTGAATTCAAGTGAAGAAGGGTTGTGAAAGTCGGACAGTGTTGAGTGTTTAAGATCCTAAAGTAACACTGACCTGTATTGATGCATGTTTTGATGTCCCCAGGAACGAAGCGTCTGATCGAGGGGAGCATCCACGCCGGGGACAGATGTCTGATCGTAGAGGATGTGGTGACCAGTGGCAGCAGTGTCCTAGAAACCGCTGAGGTGCTTGAGGAGCAAGGTCTGAAGGTCACGGATGCCGTCGTGTTAATGGACCGAGAGCAGGGTGGCAGTGCCAGGCTAGCTGACCGTGGCATCACTCTACATTCAGTCATTTCTGTCTCCAGACTTCTGCATGTGTTACTTAAGGCTGGTCGAATAGACTCGGCCACTTCTCAGAGCGCTCAGAGGTTCGTTCGAGAAAATAACACCTACATATCACGAAAGCAGAATGGGCTGTCGGCTCCTAAAGCGAGCGGTACGGAGCTGAGCTATGGGGCGCGGGCGGCACTGCCAGACACTCACCCTCTCGCTGCCCGCCTGCTGAAGATCTCGGAGGACAAGAAGACCAATCTGTGCGTGTCTGCAGATGTGACTCGTTCCGAGGAGCTGCTGGAGCTTGCGGATGCGTTGGGGCCGCTGGTTTGCGTGTTGAAGACGCATGTGGACGTCCTGCAGGACTTCACTGCAGATGTGGCCCGCGGGCTGAAAGAGTTGGCTGTAAAGCACAACTTCCTGATTTTTGAGGATCGCAAGTTTGCAGACATCGGAAACACAGTCAAGCATCAGTATGAAGGTTTGTTTCACAGGGTCCTTACTAGTCTTAGTTAAGGTCCTTGCACAACGAGTCTGAAATTTTCGTATGCTGTTTTATTTTTTTTCATATTTGTCGTCCTTTCCTATCAAAATGCTTGCTACGGATGCAAAAATGCAGAAAGTCGAACCCGGTCCGGGTTTTTTTTTTTTTTTTTTTATGATGGATAAAAGTTTTGGAGGCAGTGTAAACGTGATTTACACAACGTGAGGATGTATTTATTTGTCAACATGTGGAAATGTCGGACTCCGTGTGCAATGGCCTTTAAAACTTAAAGTCTGCACCAGATATCATAGAGCAAAGAGATTTTACATGGTGTTGAAATACAGCGTCATGTTTTTATTAAGTTAGCTGTTACACACCAGAGCATGAGGGCGGAGCGGTGTGACGCTCAGCTCAATATTCCGCTCTGTGTGTGCGCTCCGCTCAGTCGTTCACGGCCAAAGCAAACGCTCCGCTAATGTTCCGCTCGCGCTCACCGCTAAACCAAATCACGCTCAGATCACGCTCTCACATTAAATGTCTCCAGTAGGCCTATTTTTTTCCCAGTTTATAATGAAATTATTGAATAAATGTCTCAATTAAAGCAGTAGTCCGATAAATAACGGTTATGTTTATTAATTAATAAATGTATTAAATTAAAATTATTAATTTAAAAACGTGTCTTGTTTTTGAAGCCACTTAGCAAACTTTCGTAAAAAATTAATAATAACTGAAAAAGTATACTTTTACATTAAAACGCCGCTTCAGTTATTGTGCAAACATTCAAAACACGCACACAAGATGAAATGCAGATATAGAATTTCATAAAATACACCTTGCTTATCAGGCTCATGAAAACACACACAAGAAGAAATGCACTTAATGAATTATTTCATTGCGTAAATAAAAGAAACACACTTTCTAAAATTAAAATAAACCAAAACTGCGGGTGAAATGCGGTCTAATAAACCACCTTTCAATCTTCACTTCATTTACAGGATTTGTTTTCCAGACTTTTCTAGCTGTTATGATTCATTGGATAAGGATTTAAAAACTATATATTTTCTTTATCGCCTACTACCACTTTTGTAGTTCTGTAAATCACAATTTTAAAATTCAGCTACCTCATATATTATTAGAGTTTTCCAAAAAAGTTATTTTGAAGAGTTTTGTGTATTTAAAGAGACTTTAAAGACACAATACAGTGCTATATATATATATATATTATATTTAAAGATCTTTAGGGGTGCCTAGGTTTGCTGAAGCCTCCCGGTGGTTGCTCTACACTTCATTTTAATAAATGTGCCTTTATAATCCCATTTTAATAAACTTTGCTATTTCTGCTTGATTGTATAAAAATGGTCATTTAATCACCCTTGTGTCGTTAAAACCTGTATGAGTTTCCGTGAAGCATAATCTTCATGCAGCAGTTCTGCATGCAGACATATTTTATAGTGTTTAAAATGATTAAAAAACACCATAAAAGCTGACAAACATATTTCTAAGTTTCTGAATCCATACATTCAGATTCCTCTTGTTGTGTTCCACCGGAGAAATAAAGCGTGTGAGTAAATGATGCCGCGAGGGTTTATTGTAGGTGTCTAAATTGATTTAAGGTGTTCCTGTGGCTCAGTGGTAGAGCATTGCGTCAGCAGCCCAAAAGGTTGTGGGTTCGATTCCCAGGAAACACATACTTACAAAAATGTATAACCTGAATGCAATTGTAAGTCGCTTTGGATAAAAGCGTCTGCTAAATGCATAAATGTGAATGTAACTCATCGAGAGCTGTTCTTTGTTTTAAGGCGGTCTCTATCGGATCTCCTCGTGGGCACACATCATTAACGCCCATGCGCTGCCAGGTCCGGGTGTGCTGCAGGGGCTCGGAGCGGTCGGCAAGCCTCTGGGTCACGGCTGTTTGCTCATAGCTCAGATGAGTTCCCAGGGTTCCCTCGCGACAGGAGATTACACTCAAGCAGTGGTGAAGAACTTATCATAAAACTCGTGTATTATTTCATAACGGTAATGTTCTTTGATGGCTACCAGAGCTCAGCTTCTTGTTTTCTCCGTTTGAGTTGATTGAAATGTCTTTTAGGTCAAGATGGCTGAAGAGCATATGGATTTTGTGTTTGGGTTCATAAGTGGGTCAAAGGTCAGTGATAAGCCTGGTCTGGTTCACATGACTCCAGGAGTGCAAATGCTGACGGGAGGTACGTTTAACCGTGGGCCGGCGTTAGCTTTCTTATGACATAATAATGAGTGTTGTCAGAGAAAGGCGATGCCACGACAGCACAATAATAATGCATTATATTAGAATATATGTGACCCTGGAGCACAAAACCAGTGTTAAGTCGCTGGGGTATATTTATAACAATAGCCAAAAATACATTGTATGGTCAAAATTATAGATTTTTCTTTTATGCCAAAAATCATTAGGATATTAAGATCATGTTCCATGAAGATATTTAGTACATTTCCTACCGTAAATATATCAAAACTTAATTTATGATTAGTAATATGCAACTTCATTTGAACAACTTTAAAGATGATTTTCTCAATATTTAGATTTTTTTTGCACCCTCAGATTCCAGATTTTTAAATATTGCCCGATCATAACAAACCATACATCAATGGAAAACATTTATTCAGATGATGTATAAGTGGTCCAGGGTCACATATGCAGTATTAAATATAAAGAATGAGTTATTTTGTACACATCTGATACATGTGCTCAATGAATGAGTGGTTTATTCTCCAGGGGATGGACTTGGACAGCAGTATTCAAGTCCAGAAGACGTGATCTGCACTAAAGGCTCTGATGTCATCATTGTGGGACGAGGTATTGTAGGCAGCTCGGATCGGCTCAGAGCGGCAGAAGAGTACAGAGCGGCAGGCTGGCAGGCGTATCTGAAGCGGCTCTCACAGGACAGATAATGCCCCCCCCCACACCATTGGACATCATTGAATCACGTCTGATCTAACTTAGTCACTCCATTCACTTCAATACAAACCTAATTCTGTTTTGTGCACTAGTTAAACATGTCAGTCAGAATCTCACTGCTATTATTAAAAAAATTGTTTTTTTGTAAAATTGCAATTTAAGTCTAACGAACAGTGAAGACCGGGGCTTATGTTTCTCTGTCATGCACACCTATCTAGATCTGGGCTGGTGGTGACTGCATCTAGTAGTCTAGACATGCAAGTGTACACTACATACAGTACAAACAGCATTCTGCTCCAGAATCATTTCATTTCAATGATGCCAGCAGTTGTGCTGCTTAGTGTTTTTTTTTTTTTAGAATCTTCTTTTTGTAACGTTATTTGTTGTAACTTCACTGTCGTATGTGTCCATGCTGAATAAAAGTATTAATTTCTACAAAAATATCTTTCTGATCCTCAGACTTCTCAAAAGAAGTGTACCTGAACAAAAATAAACCATGATATATGAAAGTGACCGCTCGTTTCTCTTCTGCCTTAAGCATGTATTAAATAACTAAGGTGTTGTAGTATTTGACAAATCCAGCAGGGGGCAGAAACACATCAGATATTATATATATATATATATATATATATAGCTGTTGCTGCCAATAAAGTGTTTAAATGATAAATGTTAAGCCTTTCATATAAAGGTTGGAATATTCATCCATATCAAGGTTCATATATATAATTGGAAATATGGTTTTAAAGTAATATTTCTGTCAGTCATGGTCCCCCTGGTTTTCTGTGACGACTGTGTTGTAGTTTATTGTCATTAATAGTAGTGTGGCATGCTGTACACCACGTTTAAGACCACACTAAACTGAATATCTAATTCTTGTATAATTACTAAGGATATAAACGCATGCTGTTAACTTTGTTCTCTCCTTGTACAAAAGAAATGCATAAAAGAACACGAGCTGAGCAAACTATTAGCAGAAGAGTAATTGTCCAGGCTGCATTTAGGAATCGTTCACGTGCAGTTTAAGGGTCGCCTCGCTGACTCATGCGCTCAGATGTCTTTATTATCTCGACGAGGACGGTTTACTCAGAGCGACATGATTGACATAATAGAAGTCATCTACTCTGGCCCTCCCATTTGACTCCCTGTGTCAATATTAGAGGAGAGGAAAGTGCCGTGTGGCAGGTGTCCATGACAGAGTTCCGCGCGCTGAAGACAGAGCAGATCGACGCGTTACCCGCGCGCTCACTACACCGGCACCGGCCTCAGCTCAGTGTGCATTACTGTCAGAATCACACGGTAAGACTGATTTATAGTACTCAAGTTAATAGCATTCTTATAATTAATCATTTGAATGTAGCATTCATATTTTCATTATTTTATGATGTTTGTACTAGGCGAAATTGCTCACCTGATCTGTTGATATTCAAGGAGAGAAGACGAGTCATGTTGTTGGATGTATGAATGGATGGATGTTTGTGTGTTTTCTGTACTTGCCTCCCGTCGAGCCTCTCGCGCAACACCTGCAGATGACACGGGTTTGTTCGTTCGGCTCGCGTGACGCAGATGCAGACACGCGCCAGTAAAACAGCTCAGCAGCGGGACAGTTCACTGCTGTGTGTCTGTCACTTCAGAGACTTAACCATACAGCGAGATATACAGAGACAATCACATGCTGATCAGCTAGAAAGACTGCTTGGGCAATATGAAGACATATGCATGGAATATGCAGACATGTGCATGGAATATGAAGACATGTGCATGACATATGAAGACATGTACATGAAATATGAAGACGTGCTTGACATATGAAGACATGTACATGAAATATGAAGACATATGCATGGAATATGCAGACAAAGGATAGGCTACAAATGTCTTATTTTCATTGACTATTTATATATTTGGCATTTAGACAAAATTGACATGTTAAAAGCTTTTATTTATTTATATATTTATTTATTTTAAAACCAGTAGCACTTGTAATACTGTAAGGTCTTTGTGAATTAAACCTTTATATTTTCATAACCATTGAATTGTATTTGTGTTTTAAGAACAACATAAATGTACTAATTTGTATATTTACAATAAAATATTGAAATACAGGAATATTTTCTAGTCAGATAATTGAGAAAAGCCCATTGTTTATGAGTGTAAATATCCTTACACAGTGTTTCTTTGAGTCAGCGGGTAATAGCATATTTAATATCTATAAGGTTATTCAATGGGCATTATTCAGAAGTTTTTATACATATATGTTTTTTAATAAAACAGAATTAAAGTGTCAGAAACTGTCAGTTGGTTTTAAAGTGAACACAAATACGTTCTAAGTGTATTATTTCTGAATGAAGCGTATCTCTCAGTATTAGTCCATGCAGAGCTTGGCTAACAGAGACCTGCTGGGCCGGCGCGTGCGGTTCACTGAGTTACTGTTCAACATGCTAATCATAGATAGAAAGATAGATAGAAATGTCTGCCGTGGCCATGTTCTGCAGAAGCGCTCGGCTTGTGCTCAACACATAAAGCACATTATCTGAGCAGATGTCAAGTGTTTCCCTGGCACCCTAAAGAGAAGCTCACCCAGCACTAACTATACAGAGAGGACCGGCCAAGACTGTGAGGATAGACAATATCCACACCTGCGGGGTTTGATGCAGCAATAGAAACTAAAATCAATAAATAAATGTGTAAGATGTTTATTCACATCTATATGAAATGTGGATCTTTTACAGTTCAGTTAGTATTTAAACTTCCATTTTTTGTTTCATATTTTTAGATAAACGAAACGTTTTATTTTGTTCAAGTACAGATGCACTGTGATATCATCTCATATTTCTGAATGAGACGGATGATTTGCATGTCAAACCTCTCTGACGGTTACTCTGTGTTTTAGGAGTGTGTACATTGAACACACACTTACAGATCATCCGCTGATGTGTCCTCAGAGTTTCTGATGTTTTCAATGACGTCTCTTGTGCTCATAAAAGCTGCATTTATTTGACAAAGTGTCAAAACAGAAAGATTGTAAAATCTTAGAATCGTTTGTAATATTACTGTTGGATGTAATGCATCATTGCTTGCTTGTTTTTTTTACTTTTGAGTACAGCTATGTTTGCAATGACTCTGTGCTCTTATGATATGAAGTTATAGGTGGAACTTAATTCTACATGTATTGTTTCTCTCGGATCAGACACATGCAGCGTTGTGCCCTGCCTCCCTACAGCACCTGTTCTTACGCAAACAACACCCTACGGGAGGATAAGCACATTCATGCCTTGACTCAGGATGGCATAGGGTTGTGTTTCCGACATCACTGTAATACATTTAGTTCTGTGAATAATACAAGATAATGCTGTGGTCATAAAGGTCCTAAATGTTCATGCAGTGAAGTATTACACCAGCAGATGTCATCAACAAGGACTGGACGAGTCTAAAGTTTCAACTTTTGATTAATATGATCATGCTCTAAATGAAGCAACACAGGCTTAATATGATAAATCTGCCTATGCATTAATGTTCATCTCAACATTATTTCTAATGATATGCCTATTATGTAAAGTTGTTTTAGCCTTTATTGTACAAAGACATTAAACAGCGGTATGTCATAGGCCTATGTTTCTGAACAGCTGTGGTTATTACAGATAAATATATATATGCATATCATTATGTGAGGTGTATGGAGCGAAGTGAATTATAGGCCTACTTCACCAGGTCTATGTTTAATGTAAGTGCGAGTGCATTTGTAACTCGAATGTACAAGTCAAGCAATCGCTTCTAGTTATTTTAGCCGAACATTAACAGCCTGTTATGCTGCTTGGTATTGCAAACATGTATTTGTCATCCTATTATTTTCATTCAGTATCGTAATCATAAACACACTGGTTTCTAGTGCAATAGGTTTTACAGTTTACTGCACTTTGTTATGAAGTATTCGTCTGTGGCTTTAATGAATCAGAAGTCTTGCGTGTTCAAAGGAAATAGTTATGCTTTGCCTAAATAAGGTGGATTTTGTGAATCAAATTATTTGTGAAATATCATTAACGTGTGAGAGAAGTCCATCAGCAGGCATTAGAGAGTGACCAGGGCTCAGTCTAATCTCCAGCTATTCTGATATCATTTACTCGATCCGGTTAAAGTCTCACGTCAAAGCACAGCCATTGTAAACCCTAGCCAAGGGTCTGGCGTGAGTTCTGATGAGTCAGTGGGGCTAAGACCTCCACAATAGACGGCACAATAGCGAAGGCTAATGCGTTTTTTCTGTTGGCTGCTGCTGAGTGTGCAGGCCTGATGTGCATTGTGCTCTGTCCTATAAAAACACTGGACAAGGGCTTGGCCACCACATCGATTATACTGGATCTGTCCCACCTCAGTACGTGAGTATGCCACTGTCTTAGCCCTCAAAGTGAAACCTCAGGTTCTCTGTATAGAGAAATAGAGAAACACATACTGTCTCAACACTCGATCCAGGAACTGATTTTCACTTGATCTCGAGACCATGGATTCACGTTCTCCTCGTTCTCCTGATAGACGGTGAGCGACAGCAGTCATGAATCCGCAGGAGCAGCTGGAGCACAGGGGCACGTTTAGGATGACCGTGTTCGAGGAGGAACACTTCCAGGGCAAGAGCTGTGAATTCAGGTTTGAGTGCCAGAACATTCTGGACCGAGACTTCAGAAAGATCCGCTCCGTGAAGGTGGAGACCGGCCCGTAAGTGTATCCTCCGGATGTTTGCATGAGCAAAACGTGAAGCAGAGAGCATTGACATGTTTAATATTACAGATATAGTTTTATAGATCGAAGCATTTGTAGAATTAGAAGTAATATGTGCACATATATAAATTATATATATATATACATAACATTTTAAATGCATTAAATTAATCAAAAGTGTAAGTAAAGACATTTATAATGTTACAAATGATTTCTACTTCAAGTAAATGCTACTCTTTTGAACTTTCTGGTCAGTAAAGAAACAGTGTTAACACAAAAATATTAAGCAGCACTAATATATTTGAAAATTCATGAGAAGAATATCATAATGATATCTGAAGAATCATGTGACACTGAAGACTGGAATAACGGCTGCTGAAAATTCAGCTTTTTAAAAATATATTAAAATAAAAAATAAAAATGTGTTCCTAATATGAATGTTGTTTTACTCTATTTTTGACCTGGGTGAGCATAAGAGGCAAAATATTATTTTATACGTATTTTAAAAATGATTTAATTGCATTGCTATTGTTTTTGATTGCTTAAAATACTCCTATATTATAATTACAGAGAGCTCTTTACATGATAGCAGTGCCCCACAAAACCCCCTAATAGTCATAAACAATATTTGCATCTGTAACCAAAGCTTCAATGCAGTTTTTGTTATATTTCTGTAAACTGGAACAACAACAGAGAGATGGCGGTGATAGCCGGTGTGGCTGCAGCTGCCTGCTGTGTGTCAGTGATGAGCTGATAAAGGAGCCGCTTCATTGTGTTTGCTGTGCCTTTGTGTCCTGATCAGTCGAGATCACTGCATGTGAAACGCTGCTGCATTGACTGTGTGCTTCTGTCTCTCTCAGCTGGGTCGGGTTCGAGTATCCTGAGTTCCAGGGCCAGCAGTTTATCCTGGAGAAAGGAGACTATCCCTGTTACCAGGCCTGGAGTGGCAACAGCAGTTACAGAACAGAGCACATGCTCTCTTTCAGACCTATTCAATGTGCTGTAAGTTTATCCCGGGGGGGAAGCAACATTACGTCAAATCTTTCTCCAGCACCTCGTTCATCATCTCTGCAATTTCAGCACATTAGGTGTACTTGATAAGACATATCCTGAAAAGCATCACCTCTCCCCGACAGAAGCACAGTGACAGTAAGATCACCCTCTATGAGTGTGAAGACTTCACGGGACGTAAGTTTGAGATGTGTGAGGACTATCCCTCGCTTCAAGCCATGGGCTGGTGCAGCAAGGTGGTTCCCTCAGTCACGGTCAACTCTGGAGCGTGAGTCATCATCTGTCATTCATATACTGTACATCATTACATATATCATTATTCCCTCAGTCACGGTCAACTCTGGAGCGTGAGTCATCACCTGTCATTCATACACTGTACATCATTACATATATGATTATTCCCTCAATCACAGTCAACTCTGGAGCGTGAGTCATCACCTGTCATTCATACACTGTACATCATTACATATATGATTATTCCCTCAGTCACGGTCAACTCTGGAGCGTGAGTCATCATCTGTCATTCATATACTGTACATCATTACATATATGATTATTCCCTCAGTCACAGTCAACTCTGGGCGTGAGTCATCATCTGTCATTCACACTGTACATCATTACATATATGATTATTCCCTCAGTCACGGTCAACTCTGGAGCGTGAGTCATCACCTGTCATTCATACACTGTACATCATTACATATATGATTATTCCCTCAGTCACGGTCAACTCTGGAGCGTGAGTCATCATCTGTCATTCACACACTGTACATCATTACATATATGATTATTCCCTCAGTCACGGTCAACTCTGGAGCGTGAGTCATCATCTGTCATTCATATACTGTACATCATTACATACTGAAGAACTATATTCAATTATGCTGTGTTATTTGAATGTTTGTTACTAAAACCAGACTATAGTGTTTTATAGTGTATATTTATATATTATGTATATTAGATTTTCAGTAAATGAATTTTTTTAAATGCATATCTACAATACATGGAATCCCCCCAAAAATTGTAATTTGTTTTTACAATTATACATTTTTTATTATAAAATTTAAAATGTATCATTTCAAAATCTATCTATGTCTATCTATCTATCTATACACACACACACACACACACACGCACACACACACGCACACACACACACACACACACACACACACACACACACACACACACACACACAGACACAGACACAGACAGACAGACACACACACACACACACACACACACACACACACACAGACACAGACAGACAGACACATACACACGCACACACACACACACACACACACACACACACAGACACAGACAGACACACATACACACGCACACACACACACACACACACACACACACACACAACTTATACTCTCTCACGAAGAAGCTATCTTTTCGAAAGGATCAAATATGTAGACTTTAGTATTATTATGAACCTTCATGGTACTTATATGCACCCTTTAGTTGTAAATAAGGTACAAACGTCTATCTTTTGAAAGTACATCTTTTATGTCTTTTTCTGAAGGTGTATATATATATATATAATTGTCTTTAAAACTCATACTATACAGAGTGTTGTCCTTTGTGGATCTCCATTTCTTTATGACAACTAATGCATCACTCCCTGCTCGCAGTCTTATTTGTGTGTGGTGCAATAAAAGAGATT
>CM050425.1:27785499-27800499 GCA_027564155.1 Gymnocypris eckloni scoliostomus
GAGGTTCAGCATCCCATCTATTGCTCATTAAAGCAGCAGAACATGTTCTTGTTGATCATCATGCACTGAGGCATGGGTAAATACTCTCAACCAACATGGAACAGGCCTTTCTGTTTGCGAAGAGGTAAAAAGGCGGAAAAGAGAAAGCATCTGAACCGGTTTCCATGTCAAACACTTCAATTCTCCATAGAAACTCTGATCTGAACGCAGAGACGTTATTAAACCTTGATGGTGGATTGATAAGGCCGTTTCTATCGGGTCCTTTTTATTGTGGAGACGGGGAGGATGACAGAGGTAAATTGCTCTTTAATTAAACCAATGCACCGAAGGAAATTGCTGTCTGAATATTGTCTCAGAGATGGGGCTTGTGACAGTTGCCTGGAAACTTCAATCTGTCTCGCATTTATTCCAGATCACAGTTTGGAGATAAAGTTTAAAAAATCTTTGTGCCAATGAAAGCCTACCTTTCACGTGCAGCACCGCCAGCACAATGCGACAGAACTGCGGAGGAAGCCTTATGTTTAACATGTATCTCTCAGGTACATCATCTTTTGTGTGTAAAATGAGCAATATTGGTGAAGCGAGTGAAAAGGGAAGGGCGACGGGGGTCCGCGCGCGACGCGGCGCACCTCCATCAGGAACGCGTCCTCTTTTGTCGGAAATCGGATTTCCTTTTCCTGCACGCGTTTCCTGACCTCAGCGCTGAAGTCTGGGCAAATACATCGAGCATGCTCGTCGTGTTTAACCTCTGCGATGCGTTATTTACTGATGGGTGACATTACGCGTTTAGTCTATTACAAATACACAGACGCGGAGAAATGTTTCATGCATCTGCTGCGTTTTATGTTACTCCAATATTTCAGAAGGCATTTATAATATCAATCACAGCTCAATTCTTTCACACGCTGTCTTTCAGACCCCACAGAAAGCAAAAGCTCTTCTTGGACCCCCATCAACACAGGAGTGCAGAAAGGTGAGTGCTGCGATGCATTATTGACACGCAAATGTTCTCACTTTCGTGCAAAATATGTATTTAAATTATTTTGCATGCTATTGTGTGCATTATTATTTTTTTCTCTTATTGCATTGTTGTCATTGGTGTAACCATGGCTTCTCTTTTCATGATTCATTGACATATTGTTGTTTTATTTATTGATCTTTGATCTACGGTGGCAATGTATTATTATGTATTATTATTATTCTTTGACTGCTTATTTACGATTTCATTTCATTTTGATGAGGTCTACATTTTTCTTTTAATTTTTATATTTTTAAAATAATCTCTTAAGAATAAAAGTTCCAAAATATGGTTTTCGCGTCTGATGCCATAGAAACATTATATGTTCCCAAAAGAAGGTTTCAGTGAATATTGCTTTAAAGAACCATTTTTAGTTCTAATTTAAGAACCCTTTTTACGGTTCTTCGTGGACAATACCAATAAAGAACCTTTATTTTTAAACCAAGAAGCCAAATATATCAAATTACATATAATGAAACATTCAAAATATTTTAATATCCAAATAAACAATTTTTTTTTTGTACAAATATATATTTTGTTAAGCTTTTGAAAAGCGCCGTTTAAAGAATACTGATTACAGGAGGTCAGTGTTTGTGTCCCTACATTGATGCAAGCATACTGTATTGCGCTTTAGGAAGTGGACAGATCCAGCTATGGCAGTTTCTTCTGGAGCTGCTGTCGGACAGCACCAACATGACCTGCATCGCCTGGGAGGGCACCAATGGAGAGTTTAAACTCATAGACCCGGACGAGGTGGCCAGACGCTGGGGGGAGCGCAAGAGTAAACCGAACATGAACTATGACAAACTGAGCCGAGCTCTGCGCTATTACTACGACAAAACATCATGACCAAGGTGCACGGAAAGCGATACGCGTACAAGTTTGACTTTAACGGCCTGGCGCAGGTGTGCCAGCCCTCCTCAACCGAACAAGCTATTTATAAATTCCAGAGCAACTTCGCCCCGCTCCAGTTTTCAGGGCTTTCCAAACTCAGTCTGGTGTCTCCAGGTGCTGGTGCGTCGGGCTTCTCGTACTGGCCCGGATCTCCTCCGACCCTGTATCACAGCCACAGCCTGCAGCCGCCAGGACCCTTCGGTGCCGTGTCTGCGTCACATATAAGCTGCGTTAACAACATCAACAGCTTAAATAGCCTCAATAATATCAATAGTCACTATAACTGATTTGCCTCAAGAGCGCGCGCTGACACATAAGACTAATATTCAAGCGCGCGGCTGATTTCAATATTGTAGACTAATAGTATTCCAATCATGCACCAGATAAGAACAAAACGAAAAGGCCTTTATTCGATTGAAAGGATCATTTGGGATAGCATTTGTTAATGTTGATCACTTTAAGTCAAGATAAGAAAGTAATTTAGCGCCATCTTATGAAAAACAACACTTCGTGTCTGATTAATTCTCATTAAAATCAGCTGTTCTTCTAGTCTGCAGAAGTGAAGACAGTTAACGCAATGTTGGAGAAAAGTCTATGTATGAGAACAAATGGTAAGAAGACAAAATGAAGAGTTCAGATGCATCCTCAGTCTGAGTGTTTCTTCTGAAATGATGTTTTTCTCAGGCTCTCACAGTAGAGTAATTTCACCTCTGAATAGATCATCTTCATCGCCATAGTGACCGTGAACATGTTTTAATTTATTAATCTCTAAAAGCCTTACTGACTGATATTTTAGTGCACTTCCTGTAAATATGGAAAAAATAAAGGGTCTCAAATTAAACGTGTTCCTGTGGCTCAGTGGTAGAGCATTGCGTTAGCAGCGCAAAGGTTGTGGGTTTAATTCCCAGATATTGAGAATACATGTATAACCTGAATGCACTGTAAGTCGCTTTGGATAAAAGCATCTGCTAAATGCATGTAAATATGTGCAGTTATCACGTGACCAGAGCAGATTATTTCCTGTTTGCTTGAGAAGATGATAACTGCATCCAAGCTCCAACACAAAAGCCTTGTGAAGTATGTTAACATCTTTAATGTGTCTAGTATTAATCTATGAATTCACATATATTCAGTGTTGTTGAGTGGTCCTAGAATTATGTTGATGGTCACAAATGCTGATTTGAGAAGAATATTTCAGATGGCACTTGGAGGTTTTGCATCTGAACTCTTCAAATATGATCTCTACTACACTTTTGTAATCGAGCATGGTTCATTTGATATTTCGTTATTTCTGTAACGTCGACATTGACTCGTATATCGGGCATATGGCTACATTTTAAGAAGCGTATTTCCCAATAAATCCTACATAATAATAATCAAATCCGTATGGTCCTTAAGCACGCAGAGACTGATCACCTGTCTGTGTCTTTGTCTGGTTTTCATTCAATTGATTATTTAGTTATTATGTTGTTTGCTTGTGACGGTACATTAAAATGATTCATGTAAAAATCATGACCTGTTATATTTGTTCTTTGTGTTTCTGTATAATAACACAACCTGTTTGGGTAGTTTATAATTGTAATTGTTTCATTTTTTAATTCTATAATATATATATATATATAGGCTAATTCAGGGCATCATTTCAGAAGTGAGGGGACAGAAATTTATAAATGTAATATATAACTGTAATACACACACACACACACACAGCACGCACGCACGTGTGTGTGTGTGTGTGTGTGTGTGTGTAAAACGTTACAATATAACATTTCTGTAATATATAACCTACCAGTCAAAGTTTTTTGAATAGTAAGATGTTAATGTTTTATAAATAAGTCTCTTCTGTTCACCAAGACTGCATTTATTTGATCAAAAATACAGCAAAAGCAGTAATATTATGAAAACATTTTTTTTTACTAAGAGCAACTGCTTTCTATGTGAACATATTCTAAACTATAATTTATTTCAGTGATAAAATCTGTATTTACTCCAGTCTTCAGTGTCACATGATCTTCAGATATCATTCAGATTTATTTTTAATTCTACTCAAGAAACCTGTTTGAGTTATTATTATCATCAATATTTAAAACAGTTGAGTACATTTTTCAGGATCACATAATAAGGTAGAATATGTTCTATACTGTAATAAATGCTACATCAATTAACACTGCATTGTTCATATACTATATTACCTGGAGATGACTTAAAAACAAAACTAAAGCATAAATTGTCGCAATCAGCATGTTTATAATCTTCATGTTTCCAAACGTTTCTGTTGTTCTGTGAAAGCAGCTGTTTTCATACAGTGATATCTGGAGCGTTTGCCCATATTAGGACTTTCCTGTTCTGCGCGAGAGCTTCCTCCGGCTTCTGCATGAATGAACACACACTGCATGTAATGAGTGTTTAGTGCTCGTGATGTTCATACGGGTCCCAATAAAACACCAGAATATCCTGGCTCTTTGAATTTAAATCTATATTTATTCAACAGGCTCTTGAAAACTTATATGTGAACACACTTGCACGAAAAAGTGCGGGGGACGAATTCACGTGATAATAAATGTGTGTGTGTGTGTGTGTGTGCACGATATACACCCCTGGGCTAATGTATTACATAACATATCCATAATGTTTATTATTAATAATGGACATTTTAGTAATAAAAATACACTTATCTTATTAAAACTATCTATTTATATTGTTAAGTAAACGTGTGGGGTTCTACAAGTATATAATATAGGCCTACAGTTAAACAATTCATGGCCTATATAAACTAAATGTCCTTATAGGTATTGTAAAGAGAGAGAAAGTGGGTCAGTAAAATATAGGGAAGGAAAATATCGCATAAAAAAGTGGAAAGTCTCCGAGTCTCTTAATTCTCCCTCACAATAGAAACCACGGCGTCTGTGCGCGTGCGCGTGTGCGTGCGTGCGCGCTCTTCGTTTTAGAGTGACACGATCTGGACACAAGAGGGCGCCATGTCTCTATATTCCACCAGAACCTCAACTATGAGAGAGACAGCGCCATTGGACTTCCTTTCAGCTTAAAACAAACCAAACAAATCCAGCCCTTTTCCTGTAACATATCAAGACTAAGATTCAAATGGCAATGCATTTCATACTTGCTTCCTTGTTGAATTGGCTGCTAGCGTATTAGACGTCACAGAGGAGGAGTTTCTCCAGCATTGCTGTGTATTGTGAGGAAACCCATAAGTCCCATCAGTGTGCTCTGCATGTCAATAACAGCTCTTCTGGGGTCCACTATGGCCGGGTTTGTGTGCACTGACACACTGGACCTGTGTTAAATCAGTCTCCAGCTCAGAGAAAGAGCTTCCGTTCAGTCTAAACACTATAACACTAAATCAAGGAGACTCTAGGGTTTGCTTAATCATCACACTTGTAAATATTTCTTATGCTCGCTTTATTTTTGAAAGTCAGTTTTTGTGTAGACACATCTTAAACGCTTGGTTTTGAACGTTACCTCCAGGAGGAAAGACAGCTCATTTAACATAATATGATCCAACAGTACTTATGCTATATGGGGCAAGTTGTCACAACAGAACCTGCCACAGAATCTATTTCAAGCTTTTATTCTAAATTTAAAGAGCTAAACGATTACGAAACACTTTGTGACAACCAGCCCTGGTCTCCTCTATAATTACATTACATAATTATTTTCTTCTCCAAAATAATCAATACACATCTGTGCATTTGTCAAAACTATAACTATAGAAAATGTTCTTAATATGGTTTTAACTGACCTATAATGTTTAAAACAATTGATCTATTTACATGTAATCCTACAGTTACACCCACATACAGTACAGTAAATTACAATTCTTGTTGTTGTTATTCTTACTTAAAAACAGTGACTTTTTAATTTAAGCTAAGAAGGGAAAGTGAAAATATAATCAATAACAACACAGAGCATCTCATCTTTACACACATACATAAGGTCCCCCCTCCTAGGTCTCCTCAGGGCTAAGATAAATCACTCTTATAATAAGCTCTCCTGAGCTCCAGGGTCATTGAGGTGAATGTACAAGAGTTAATCTGGACATTATCTGTGCTAAGTCCAGTGCATAACACACAGGTGGGAGGACAATATCTCCAGTAAAATCACACATGTTATAATACTTTTACTTTATCACCTCCTTAGAAACTAAGGCATGTTTGAAGGCACCTAAAAAGGCCTAAAGCTTTATTTCTTATACGGTAGATTGCGTTTACAATGGTGCCACGTGCGGGTTATGTTGGATCATTGTGCTATCATTAAAGGAAGCTGAAGAGCAGTCAATCTGATTCAGGATTGGGAATGGTTATTAGCCTCTAAACGGCTGCTGAAATAATAGTTTCTGGTAAACACAAGTCTCTGTGACAGGAGAGGAGCAGCACTGCTTTGAATCTGTCCGTGTGATCCGGTGACTAACTCCCAGCCGGTGGGTGGCACTGAATGCATCACCATTCGAGTCAGTCACGGACGCCCACTCGCGCTCTATATATAGTCAACATCATCCTTCTCCTCTCCCACAGAGAAACTGAGAGAAATAAGTGTGATCGCGTCTGTGGCTAATTATTTCATACTGAGTGATTTAAGATATCCTGTTTGAAACATTCTATATTATTAATGTCATTTTGAACAAATCTGTACACTCTAATATAGCACTAAAAGTGGTTCTTGGCTCGTAATCATAGGGGAACCACTTTTGGTGCTATAGCGCCATATCTTTAAAGGCGCTATACAGAACCTTTTTCAAATGGTGCTATGTAGAACCATAAGAGGTGCCATATTGCATTGCATTTCTTCAACAAAACTGGTGCTAAACAGCACCAACAGTGGTTATTTTGCTCATAAAGAACCTTTAAAGGGCTTAACGGGTTCTTTGTATGGCAGTGGTGCTATATTTACCCCACGCAACACTGAACTCTGACACTACCCCCAATGTCCACACCCCAGGTCCCCCCACCCTTACAAACTGTGACCCGCACCAGTCACTTTGTGCAGCACTGGAATGATCTCTACCTCATCCAGCATTGTCTATAATCTACCTCTTCTGACAGTCTGATAAAAGACTGTTCTTTTTCTTGCACTACTCACATCTGCACAGTTTTGTTTTATTTAACTGGTTTGCACTCTATCTGCCATGTGCCTTATGTCACTTTATCTCTTTTTTATTATTTTTTTATTGTTCTACAATTGTCCTCATTTGTATATCTGTATAGTTTGTATGTACATATGGTTAAACTGTATTTATCTGTATTTGAATGTCTACTGTCAGTGTTTAATGTTAACTGTATGCACCAAGGGTCTGAGAGTAACGCAATTTCAATTCTCTGTATGTATGTACTGTACATGTAGAAGAATTGACAATAAAACTTACTTGACTTGACTTGATATAGCTCCTTAATAACCCCAAAGAACCACTGAAGAACCCTGAAGAACCGTACAGGAGCTTAACAGGTTCTGTATATGGTAGCGGTGCTATATAGCCCCTCAGTCATGCAATAAAATAGCTGAAGAACCGCTGAAGAACCAAGATTTGGTGCAATATAGCACCAAAAGTGGTTCCCCTATGATTACGAGCCAAAGAACCACTTTTATTGCTATATAGCACCCTATTTTTAGAGTGTATGTTTACAACATGAGCGATAAATGTAAATAAAGGTAAGTGTAACTAACTATATTAGCATCCACACCCGCCAATGATAACATAATGATCATTATAAGCATGTGTCGTTAACATTATGATCATTATAAGCATGCGCTGAGTCTGTCACTTTAAATGCTTGAGTTCTTTAAAGCAGGGTGAATTCTGATTGGCTGTCTGCTTTATCCTTCATCAGCTATAGAAAACTAAATTAAAATGTTTCCAACAATATTGTTATTATAGTTGGTTTGTGAACTCTGCTATCTTTTACATTTAGAATAATTTTTAAAACCATATCTCGATATGGGCCTTTTTATGGATTTGTGTCATAATTCATCCACCTTCATGTCATTCCAAGCCTGCATGAATCATATGGACTGTTTTATGACAACATTTCTTATTTTTCTGTTCCATAAAGAAAAAATCATATTGGTTTATTAAATAAATAAATAAGTGTGTGAGTACATTCTGATCCTTCGAACAAAAGAAGCACATTCTTCATTATAAAATCATAATATTTAGATAAATAAGATGTTTGTTTGTAAATGCATGCTGGCTTGTCTTGACATGCTCACAGGAAAGGTGTTTATTCACTGAGTATTATTGACACTTTGATTTACAGTGTGATATAACCCATGTCTACTAATCTGGGATCAGTTAGTGGAAAGCCTTAGATAAGACCTCTTATGTACAGTATATATAGCCATGGCACCGTGTCATAAGGTCAAGCTGACGGAAAGATTAAAGAACCATTTAACAAGTACAAAAACACAACTAATCCTGTGCTTGACACGTTAGTTAGGATCTCTGAGGAAATCCCTCGTTTGTGATCGGTCTTCATACCTGCAGTTAATAAGACACAGCCATTCGACATATTAGTGTCAGTGATATGAAATATTATGAATCAGCTGTCCACCATTTAGAACTGAATGGAGAATTTTTACATTTAATTTTAATTAAGAAATCCTGGAAGTAAACTTAGACAATTGGAATTTAAAGAAGAAGAATTAACAATGGTCTGATATTTTTTCAATATTGTTAATAAAACATTCAGAATATGTTTCACAAGTCAATACAGTTTCAGTCATTCTACTTCAGTATGTTATGTTTAATTCAATGTCACATGCTGTTTTTGTATTATTAGTGAAATATAGGCTACACTCTCTGAGTAATTTATGAGTAAAGTTGTTTTCAAAGTATTTTTAGATACGTTGAAAAAACAACAAATTAATGTAAAAACAATTTTCACTCAAAATTGACTAACACATTTCATAAATGTTTAAGAATAAGGCAAGTAAACATAACATTTTGAAGTAAAAACGTTTTACTTTTTGTGTGTGTAAACAGTTCTCCAGTAATGATATTTACAAAAATAAAAAATTAATTGCCAATTAAAAACGCACACTTGTGGTATTGATACGCAAAAATGGATTTTGGCGTAGCCAAATAAATATATATGCGTAAATATACACGCCGATGTCCATGTTTGCGTATTAATACCACACGTTTGCGTGTATACGCACTTTCATGAGATCGGGTGGGACGAGGTGGCTAAGAAGGGAAAGTGAACATAACATTTTGAAGTAATTTTTTTTTTACTTTTTGTGTGTGTAAAAAGGTTCTCCAGTATTTACAATTTAAAAAAACATGTTTTTAAAGCATAGATATGAGCCAGGTCAGGTGTGTATAAATATTGTGCCAACTAAACACGCACACTTGTGGTATTGATACACAAAAATGGACTTTGGCGTAGCCAGATACATATATATATGCGTAAATATACACGCCGAAGTCCATGTCTGCGTATTAATACCACACGTTATACGCACTTTCATGAGATCGGGTGGGACGAGGTTTAAACGCTTTAAAATAGCTCCAAAGCTGGGACATGTGTTGATTGCGAGCTCCTTCTTGAGAACTACTCGACACGAAATAGCCTCATTGACGTGTATTTCTTGCGCTCTGCTCTTCCGCAGTTACTATAGCGACAGACGAGAGAGATGAAGCCCCGGTTCACATGTGTTCCGCTGACCCAGAGAAACCACTCTCTCAGACCGCAGCACATTCCGCGCAATGAACTAGATCCTTCATGTCCAGGGTTTTATTCACAGCTCCGCGAGACGCGCTCATCCCTGCGTTCAGGTGATGATGAAGAGCCATGACAAAGACGCAGGATTGATTAATAAGATGAATAATTCATATTAGTTTAATTTCCTTCCTTTGTCAAAAACTATCATTAGGGATCAAAGGGCAACGAATATAAAGGCAAAATAAATATGCAATATTCCGTAGAATAAACAGAAAGATAAAAAATGTAGCTTGTTAGTCATACGAAAAAGTTAAAACAATTGACTGTAAATGTAAGAGATTTGGAGTTTTATTGTACACTTTAGTGATAATAGATCCCAAAGATCATCTGAAGTTATGGATACAGTATGTCATCAAATGGCACGTGGTCAGTGCATTAATGAGCTTGTGCATTAAACCAGTCAGACTGGGTTTCATTTCAAGTATAAAATAAACTCCAAGCATAATCTCCCCATTTTCCTCAACCCAATGTGAATCAGAACAGTAAGATCACCCATGCATTGGCACACAGAGCATCTCAGGGAAGAGAAAACATCCCAGAATGGCTGGAGACAGTCAATCGAGCACCTTGGATAGATCCATTCACATCTCTTCAGATGGAGCATCATCCTCCTGAGACACATGCAGACATCTGGTCATGAATAATACTTGATATAGCAACCTACAGACTTTTAATAATAATGCGGCCAATACAGTATAACATAAATTGTAGGCTACTTTTTCGGAACCAAACGAATATTGTTTGTTAGGCTACACCAAACACTTAAATTATATGTAAAACAATGGTAATGCAACATTAGACCTAAATATACAGCTTTTCTTTAGGTCTCAGGAGGATAGTGACCCAGATATATAACTTAGAAACGAGGCTGACAGTTATATAGAATAAACTTTGTTCCTTCCCTTTTTTATGAATGACACAGCAACAGATGCAAATCTACACGACATGCATATAACTGCAGCTACCCCGGTGAAGACATTGGCTATTACAAATCACTTAATACTGTTAAAACAAAGCCAGCACTACAGTGTCATAAATACTGAATTGATAAACCGGCTCAAGGTGCAACAGTCACTCATGATTATTATATCCAATAAATCAGAAGTAATTGATCTCTGCTCGGATTCTGAGCACACTCAGCGATCCAGCTCGCTTGCACCCTGCTTATAATCTCCTTCGTTTTTTAAGTCTTGGAAAACCTCCGTGAAAAAGTGCGGATCCATGTTAATCTGCAGCATTTTGCCGCTCAGTTTATCGATGACATCTAACGAACGATCCCAGAACACGTCCGCGTTGATGTCGACCACGAAGGGCGTGAGAGGGTACGAGATCTCGTTCCCTATGTAGGAGTACGCCAGATAGAGGCAGGTCAGAAAGGTCCCGTGGAGTTCACGTGCACTGTCAACATCCCCGGTCACGGTTTCCCTGACGAGCAGATACACGAACACGAGGTTGGCAGGCGTGATGAACCCTTGGTCCTGCCAGCCCTGCATCAGCAGAGTCCTGTCCACGTTTCGGAACCAGAGGATAACCTCGCTTGAGGTGAGTTCCTTGACTTTGCAGCATCGTTTGCACACGAATTCGCCCAGACACCGGAGCAGCTCCCCGGTGGAGGCCTGGACGATCACGCGCCTCGGCGACACGAGCGACCGGCTGCTGGACTGCTTCTGAACCGTCACCTCTGGAGGGAGCTGGTCCTGATCCTGGTCCAGATGGGGAGGAACCGTGGGGATGGGCACCGCGAGAGGTCCATTTTTCGCTTTCTTCTCCGACTGTTGCGCTTTCCTGGAGTTCTCCTGATTCAGAAGCTCGAGCTGAGTGTCGGTGCTCGCAGGAGGATTCGGACCGACTTTCTTGGCACTGTTTTTCTTACCTGATGCAGTCATTAGCCGCTTAAACGTGAGCGTGGACACGACCACTGACTGCTTTTTGAGGCTTTTCTCTGTTTTCCCGTTGGCTTCGTCTCTTCCATCTTTTAGAAAGGTCCCCTTAGTTACTAAAGGGGATATAGAGAGCACGGTCCCCATGTCGCAGCGCGCGCCGACAAAAATGCAATGTTACGGCCCTGCGAGCGCGGAGACGTCGATGGAGATTGATCAGAGATCACAGGGGCAGCTCCATTTGGTTAGTAAAACAGGCAGGTTAACAGGTGGACTGACAGCCCATCAGAGAGGAAATTCCAGAGCAGCCAGACACTCCTTCAGCCAGTCCTGCATTGCCTACCTCAACTACAGGGGATTTGTGGTGAGCCAAACCAATCTGACATCAGCTTCTGCTAACCGGGATTATCCAAACGTGTCTGCGTAATTAGCCAACCTCAGATCTGCAGAAGACGACTGACAGACCAAAGCACCAATAGAAACAAACGCCCGCGTTCACATTATCACTTCAGAAGGTGGGATTTTAAGACCGCATGAGCCAAGTATAGTTCTGTAATTCCCAGACAGGGCACAATTCTCTCCTCAGCTCCTCCATTTAACCCATTTAGCACTGAAACAGTGAGCCCGGTCTCATGAAAGTGAGTATAAATAGTACGCCGAATAAAAACAAAAGCTCGAGGTGTTGATACGCAAAAATTGACTTCGGCGTGAATATGATACGCACGTGTTTTGGCGTGCACGTGCATGTAATACGCAATTTTCGCGTAGGCCCTACATACGACACGCATCTACCTAATCCTACCCATTGCGTAACACATACACTCCAAAGTCAGTTTTTGCGTATCAATACGTTTTTGTTTTTATTTGGCGTGCTATTTATACGCATTTTCATGAGATCAGGGGCCTGTTTCACAAAACAAGTTTACCAAATAAGCCAGGTTTATTTCAATTAGTCTGACTTATTTTGAACCAAACCAACTGACAATAAGTCAGACTAACTGAAATAAGCCTGGCTTATTTGGTAAACTTGTTTTATTAAACCGGCCCCGGTTGGAATAGTTTAAAAAGAAAACAATAACCATGCAGCGATTAACCAAGATAGATGTAATGAGAAACTGCATTCAAAAAACTGAAGAATGGTATTTGTTAAAATCTTTGGCCCAGAGGGTTTTCTAGACAATTAAGAAATCATTTTTAAAAACCATATAAAATAAATGACATTTTTTCCTAACTCTTTGCACGTGTTTTATGTTTGGAACAACTTACTGAAAGCAAATGAATCTGTCTTGGCAGAAATGGAGGTTACATGAGTACTCCTTTAAGTTTCCATGAGATTATGAAAGGAAACCCAAATTCATCAAGCTGCCATGTCACGCTTAACCCTGATTAAAGCAGTCAACATTAACATTTGCTCTGTAAATAGCCTATTCTTCATTTATTAGTAATACACTATATTGCCAAAAGTATTGGCATCAGTATTTAAATGAGCCAAAAACTCATCACCAGACATCAATGACTTGTACATATGGGATATAGTCATTTCATACACTTCAAAACTGATGCAACAGAGGTGCAAATACAATTTTTAAGTACATGAATTATGTTTACATCTTTGTTGGCACAGTTTGGAAGTGCCTTTTTCTCTTCTAAAGAAGTGGTGCCAGTACTTTTGTCCATATAATGAATGTACAAGTCATTAGTGTTTGGTGATGAGTTTGTGTCTCATTTAAAGTCACACCAGAGGTGTTCAGCTGCTTTCTGCAGACCAGTCAAGTTCTTCCACACTGACTGAATCATCATTTCTCTTTGATTCTTGTCTTATACACAGAGACACTGTCATTAAGATTTGTACTCATGGAAATGACTAAAGTAGTCAAACCTTTCATTAGAAGGGGGTGCCAATACTTTTGGCAATGTAGTGTATTTGTCAAGAGACACCGATAAGTGTCATACAGAGATTTTACATTCATTCTGCTGACGATACAGAAGATATGATGCAATATAACAGAATGCAATCCAAACATGAAATGTCTCAAATCCTGTATTTACAGTTACACATACAGTGAAGTAACTTAGAAACGAGGAGGAACAAAAGCAATTTGTCAAAGAGCCAATAGTTTTCATAATTCATAATTCCAGTTTTATTAGACAGCTAGATCAACTTTCACACTAACACACTGTTCATGTGTTCCTGTGGACGTCTTTGTCTTCTTGCTACTGACCCCATGCTGGTCTCCCATCTGTGGCTCTGCTGGAAGACAAAAGGCTTGTCTGATCATAACAGCTGGCAGGATAAACTGTAATACACGCTAAAGTCTCTTTGAATTATACAGTATTATAAGAAACAAAAATCAAGTGTTAATGGTATTTGCAGAGTGTGTAATTGCATTTTGGTACAGATTATGACACATAAATAATCCAATGCAATGACTTACTACTCATATTGAGAGTTTTATCTTTGAAAATATGGTATGTTACAATGCACATAATGTGATAACAAAACATGCTCCAGATCTAGGAGCAGGAACCTGTGAGACTCAGATTAATTGCCCCCAATGCAGCGTCTCACTAGAACCGACAGTCCTGCAGTCAGAGCAGCATCTCTGTCTAATGAATATGCAGGGAGAGGGTTATGAATATTCAGCTGTTGAAGCAACCTTACACAGTTACTGCGTGAAAAGCAATGAGTCTGAAAATTATTACTTTTTTTCTCCTCTGTCTGTCAATCCAGTATGCTACATTTTTACTAAAGCACAATGAAATGATCTGTTTTCATAATAACCAACCATAATCGTATTGACTGTCGTTGAGCATCTATTTTAGATAAATTATATTACAGTCAGATGTGGCATTTGCCAAGTTTGTCAATATTACCTAATGAATCAGCATCACTGTAGGGCAACAGTTGTGAGTCAACTGTTGTGCTACCAGTTATGTCTCAGATTTACAGACAATTCTTTACTAGAACATTCGTCAATGAATCCAGATCATTGATAGATCAGTAAATCAAGGTTTTGTACCACTGTCCTAATGTGTTCTTAGAGGGCCCTCCTTGCACTCTCTCTCCACCTTGTGGTCAGTTATAAAAATGCAGCCAACAAAACTAATAAGGAAAAGTTGTTCTAAAATTGGATGACACTGTCCAGCTGCATACTTCACATAATATATTGTTCATAAATATCTGATCTTATAAATGGGGATACATATATAGCGATGTTAATATAATTTTTGATGATAAAAAATATTTCATTCATTGAAACAATGTATATATTGAAAAGTGTTATATATTATCTAGATTAAAACATTAAAACTAAAATATTTGTATTTTAATCATCACAAAATTGTAAAACATACTATTTACAGTATTAAAAAACAATTTTGAGATTTGTTTTGGATTATATTTAATAGTGTATTTATTACAACCCGAATTCCGAAAATGTTGGGACGTTTTTAAAATTTGAATAAAATAAAA
>CM050425.1:27805499-27842999 GCA_027564155.1 Gymnocypris eckloni scoliostomus
TGGAATATTTCTGGGGATGTAATATTTCTGGAGATGTAATATTTCTGGAGATGTAATATTTCTGGGGATGGAATGTGGGACTTTGTGTATTTAAACTCACAGTAAATCAGTCTATCGTTCAAAGGCTCAGTGCACATGCGTTGAAGTACACAGTAACATACTGTCTATATGTCCCACTGATGAGTTCTTGCTGATGGTCTTTTGGGTGATTGGGTGCAGGTGATGCAGAGTGACCCCCAGCTGGTGCTGTGTTTAAGCTCTCATGTCTAACTACTAACATTGGAAACCATATAGTCACATTTTCCTCTTGATTCGACCTAAATGTCTCTATACGAACAGATGTTAGAGCGGTGCTAAAAATGAAAACAGTGATCTTTCCTCCCATCACGTATTTCTGATCTGCACTGATAGTGTATCGCTCACAGGGCCAGAACAGGTCTTATTCATAGCTCAGCAATCTTCTAATTAATACCTATAGTTAAGTTCATTGATTTTGCATGATTGTTTGATATTAACAAATTATTTTTGAGGAATTCTATATGTTCTGTTTTTGATACCCTCTGTAATCATACAGTATATATTACATAGAACAATCATGTAAAATCAAATATGGATATTGAATAAATTTAAATTATTCGAATGCACATAAAAATCTTTTAAGAAGTCATATAGCTAATTAAGTAATTATAATTTCTGTTATGCATGAAAATGTACAGCACCAACTATTTTGTTAATAGCCGTATTAATTACATTTATAACAAATATTTAAATATTTGTGGAAGCTGATGTTGATTCATAAGTTCAAATAACTTTATAACTTGGGGAAATTATAAGGTCATGGCTTTTTATTAATTTGTGTCGTTTTAATGATATTTTAATGATATTAACAGAATTGATCTATTTTGGCCTTTGTGCATTGCACTTTTCACAACAACCTTAAAATTTAGCATCAAAAGTGTAATTAATTGGTTACATTTTTAATATAACAATTATTATTTGACCATGATCTTTATACCCGGACGGACATGACACCATGAAAAATTTAACTTCAAATTTAGTTTAAAGTCGTATGAAGAATCCTCCATATGGTAATATTCATTTTCTACAGAGCAATGCAGTCATTTGGAGTCGGCACTAGGTAGTCAACATCAAGTCTCACCAGCAGATGGCATCGTTGTATGTTAATTATAAATCTGAATACTATGCTGAATACTGAGCCACTGCCAGAATCAACAGACGGATCCCTGATTCCATCTAAGTAATGCGGCTCATGAAAGGCCAAAGCCCTGTGATAAATCCATTACCCACAACTCCTGTAGTCCTTGTCCCACCTCTTACTGACCTCCCAAAATAAACCCCCAAATCTTCCTCTCCCAGGGCTGGGAAACTCACTCGGACGTCCGATCAGCCGGAGAAATGTTCAACGCTTCATTTCAGGGCAAATGTATAAATACGTTTATAAGATCATCACTTGGTGTCCTGTGGTCTTTTATGACATCAATGAATGACAAAGTGAGGGTGAGAGACACAGTGAGCAGATTCCTGCGCCCCAGGTCCATTCATCAGCACGTTTGAAGTACCGGACTGACATGGAAAGCACATGAAGCACAACCACGTGTGTCCAGAACTGGGTCTTCAGCAGAGAGTCAGATAGTGTTCTTCTGATGCAACACTAATTTAAAGTAAATATGAAGATGTTGTTGAATGCATCATTTAAATAGTACAACAGTGGTTAGAGACCTGGGCTCCTATGATTAGACAGTTGCAGGTTCAAACCCATAATCTAATAACCCCTCAGAGAACATCACTTGACCCCAAGTTACTCCAAAGACATTGTACTTGTGGTCTGTAATCTGTAAACTGCTTTGGATAAAAGCATCAATGGATCGACAAATCAATAAACTGGTCAGACTTTCTCTGCTTCCCTTGTGAAAATGTATTGAATGTCCACTTGTTGTGCATTTTAAATTCTAAAAGTATATTTATTAAATAAATTTATTAAAAATGATATTGATTAAATTAAACTGTGCGTTTATTTAAAGAGAGTATACATTCGTGACTGTTTCTTACACTTAAGTGTATTGTGTGATAATGTACAAATAAAAGTGTAACGTTTAAAGAACGTTTTATCATCATATTTTAATAATCTTTTATCGTGCTTTAAGGAATTTGAAGTGTTGACTAAAATACCAAAGCACAGGTACAGTAGCCTACTTAATTATCATTTTAACTGTAGTGTGCTATTCAATATTACATTTAATTGAAATACATATTAAACATGTTTTAACAAAAAATTACTTTTAAGTTTATCTTGGTTTGCCATTAATGCTTGTCAGTATATTTGGAGTAATTATGAATTTACATTTAGAGGAACAGTTTTACAGACACGGCTTAGACTAAGCCATGATTAGGCCATAGTTCAATTAGGACATTTAAGTAATTTTTATAAATGTACTTAAAAAAAGAAAAACACATTACTGATGTGCATCTTGAGGCAAAACCATAGACGCTGATATATTTTAAGATCAGTCAGAGCAAGTTTTTGAAGCGGCTCAGACTTAGACTTTTTAGTCTAGAACTAGGCTTAAGCCTTGTCTGTGAAACCGGGGATTGAGTTTCTTGCTTCTGCTGAAAAAGAGCAAAGGTTTAAATATGAATGTTTGAGCATGTGGGTAATCAAACTATTATAGTCGCCGTAGTATTTTCCCCCTTGGCAGTCAATGGAGACCATCAACTTTTGGGTTCTTCAAAATATCGTATTTTATGTCTTTAATGTGTTTCCTATGAGTTAAACACAATACCATCTAGGCTATGTTTATTAATGCATTTACTAATACATCTTTTATATTTAAAGGTGTATAAAAGAACATTACACTTATTTAAGCAGTACAATGTTAAGCTCTGTCATTTACACACACATTTACACAAGTTGTTACACAAGCTGTATGACGTTCTTCTGTTGAACATTGCATTTTATTTTTTCATCTATACAATGAAAGTCCACAGTGCCTTTTAACATGAGCAAAAACAGTTTAAACGTTCTCCACAATATCTTTTCCACAGAAAAAATTAAGTCATACAGGTAAAGATATGAGTACATGATGACAGAATTATATTTTCTTTGGTGAATTATCTTATTGTAATGAAGACATCAGTCCAGTCCCATTTGATGCTGCTCAGCTAGAGATCAACAAGTCTTCCGCATTGCTGTCGTCAGGTGGTGGACCCGACCTCTGAATCGGTTCTGGCCGCACACTGGGTTCTTTCACTGACACAGAGGGAAGGCTGGTTCCCCGGTCTGCACTTCAAACACCCGGTCCAAAATCAACAGCACATGTAGAAAAGCACTAACGGCGGCCCGTTCCTCGCTGGCGATGATGTCACCCGACCCCGCCATACTGCAACACTATGACTCGTCGAATTAAAGAGAGAAAACCACAGAGATGTGTACCGCTTGGAAGCGACCAGGCCTTTTTCTCCTTTCCTTCTGGGAAATGGAGATTGTGTTTCCAGAATCCACCTGCTGCCAAGCTTTAATGGCGTGATAAACAAAGAGAAATGGTTAGAGAGCATTGAAAACACAGCCCCTTACTCACATGTGACTTCGGTTTATGAGAAAGAGGCAAATGCTCTACTCTCTAAAAGCTAAGAATAGAGGCTCTTCATTTCGTTTATATATCGGTTTACGATTTATACAGTGCACTAAAACGGAGAAACGCAACCTTGTAAACATTTTTCATTAAGCATGCTTAAAGCAGCTAAAAATAGAATAAACTTTCACAACGGAGCAGCTACACGATACAGCCATAAAACAGACAGTATAGTGTATAAGACTGTAAATGACTCCAGCCACACGTCCCACTCTCTCTGCTGCCCTCGGGAAGACGTCTCCGCAGCATCCGATCCCGCACTAGCCGACTGAGAGATAGCTGGCTATCAGGACAATGAACAACCAGAAATAATACACCCTACAGCACACTCCCACTGTACGGCATGCCATGCACTTTAACCTTAACACAGTTCAACTGGACTACACACACACACACTGCACAAACACAAACATCTGGTGGTTCCAGCGCACATCCATGACATTTTGTACCCAGCTTATATAGAATCTGCTTCCACCTTCGCATATTACTGTGTGTATATATGTGTACGGTGCATGACCTGTATTGATAATTGTAAGTGTGTCTTAAATATTACACTGTGTGTACTGAGTATATGTATTCTGCACATTGTCTTCTGTATAAGTCTGTATGTACTGTCTATATGTAAATTGTTTCTGTCTGGAGCATGCTCTCAAGAATTTCAAGACACATGTGCTGTGTTGATGTAACAATAAATTGATTTGATTTGATTTAAACTTTCCGTCAAGTACTGAAAACAGCTTGTGTTTTGACACAAAAACACTCACAGCAGCAGGTATTTTTATTTGTATTTATTTATGTATATTTTCTTTACTATAGCGGCTAATAGCATTCTTAATGATTCGCCAACAGAGGGCAACACAGGCTCCCATATCAGACAAAAGTACAAATACCAGCTTCATAGTCCATAATTGAGTCTCTATACGCACATAAAATGACATTTCTTATTTAAACCATCACCCTTCAGCCCAACAAGAAGGATTCATCAAGCTGCTAAGTATAGACCAAAACATAATCCTCGTCAAGTGTACGATATTAAATAAAGCCAATCATTTCAGCATCTGTTCTAAACGGAGAGTAATTGTTTTCAAATTTGAACAATGTGGTGATGGAGCTCTCAGCTACTGCTAATGTAGCTGTTGTTATTTCAGAGGGACCCAGAGGAGTATTTAGGCAGCTGCCGAGGCCTCTGTCCCAGCCCTGGTATCATCCCCCCATCAGGCACTCCTTGAAGTGGTTTTATAAGACATGACGAGGGAGCCCGGGCCCAAAGTGATCAGCGGGCGACGCACATCTGAAACCCATTTCCCGTAATTAAAGGGGAGAGACTATCAGCTCTAAACATCGCCTGTTTCCACGGTATCGGTTCAAACATTCGCCTCGCGCACACATTCCCATAAACAGTGACAGAACATTTCCAAATATATTTGTTTGGAGAAAAAACACAGTGGCCGTTCCAGCTGGGCCTGGAGGGGGGCTTCTATGTGTTGTGTTTTTGACAGTGGTTTGAGAGCGTTCCCAGTCTCTACACCTGGGATGGGACGGGTCTCGATGTGTGTCCGGCTCGAGAAATGCCTTCGCTGCTCATTTTCTCTCATTAGACTTCAAACACAATAAAACAAATACCAGACATGCAGTTAGTGGTATGGCAGACCTGATTGCTATCAGAAACTGCAATCAAGCCAATTTAACTCGAAAACGCATTGTTTTAATTCCAACACGCAAAGAGATAGTAAACAGCTTTGAATTCCCTGCTGAAAAACACAATAGAAAATGTAATGGATTTAATGGGAATTGTATTGGTTTTAATGGAAACTATAATGGTGTCCACTGGTATGTGATGGATTATATTGGTGGGATGTTAAAGCCTATTGGAAAAATGCCCAAAACACACTACACAAAGGAATTTTGTAATGTTTACTGGAAAAAGCTAATGGTTTATAATGGTATTTTAATGGAAACCATTGGAATTTCTGTGATGGTTTCTATTAGTCATCTATTGTTTTTTTAGCAGGGTTGGTGTTGTTTGGTTCACTTCTCATGGCTGAGAGCATCCCAGCAGGCACTAGACGTCTATGTATTTGACGTCAATTTGACGTTGACTTAACGTTGGATTTTGGTTACACAACCTAAAAACAACAAACTCTCAGTGTCAGTATTGGACATCAATTTAGCCTTGACATTAGACGTTGAATTTACAATGAATTTTGGTCACCCGACGTCGCAACTGAAATTTAACCAAATATCATCGTCTTATGACCTTGTGTGCCTGCTGGGGCATAATAACTTCTGAAACTAATGATAGAGAATCTGTTGATTTGCTGAAGAAGCGCTGCGAGACTCTTATACTCTTTCTTCAGGCTGTTTTTTGGTCCATATTAAGGTGTTTATATGTGAGTGTGATAATGTGTGAAAGGAGGCGGTTTGCGTAAAAGGTTGATTATTACATCAGAAACTAAGGGCAACAATAAAGTGATTCATAAAAAAGCCTTGTCATGCATACAAAGAAAAACATTGTTAAAGAAGATGTGTTCTCTAGGACCTTTAAGGTTCAAGGTTCAAGGTTTATTTTAACTTTTGTTTCTTGGCAGCGTTTCCTCATAAATTGTAACATTTGAAAGAGAAGTTGGTCATACTTTTATTTTAAGGTCCAATTTTTGCCTATAACAAACCAGTAACTGTTGTCTCAATATAAACTCAAATTTGCTGCTTATTAATAATTAGTAAGGTAGGCCTAGTTGTCAAGTTTAGGTATTTAGGGCAGATTATGTGTTTTAAATACTAATAAACAGACACTGTGTTAATAATAGACATGCTAAAAGCAACTTGATAGTGAGAATTGGTCTCTATTAAAGTTTTACAGAGAAGTTGAGTTTTATGACAATATTTAGTTGTCTGGACTCATTTATTTTGACAGAACATGATCTAATCAGTATTATTATGTAAAAGCAACTAAAATTATTACAAATGTTCTTTAATGGAAATAAAGCAGAAATAAAACACAATATAAATATGAGATGCAACAGTTAAGTTGATGTACTGAAACTGAAATTAAATTAAACATAAGTAGATATATGAACTAAAATAAAATACAAAAATAAAAGCTCAGGATCTTGATAACTACTGTACTGTACAACTAAAATAACACTGGATCTAAAGCACTTGCAAGTTAAATGAAATGTATTTGATTTTGTTCATTGTCATTTAGGATTAATGTTGATCATACTGCAAACTTTAAAGCGTCTGGGACTTGAAATCGCGCACTGCCAGAATGTTAATTGAAATAAAATGATTAAGGATGGCTTTAGCTTTAGCTCAGTCATATGAAACAGATTTCCCTGTGGTCACCACATGCTCTCCTCGATGTCTCTGCGGACTCGACCACTTGATAGTGAAAGACAGAAAGCTAAACTGTCATGGGGGGGTGATCCTGGTTCATCTTTGGGGTAAACTGTGCCTAAGCTCATTACAAGTATTAGGCAGAGACCATTCCTCAGCTATGAGATAGACACGCAGAGAGGATTCATGCATAAAGTCTGTCAACTTTAAACTACGCTAGCTTTATTTGTAAAACTGTCACGTGTGGTCTCATGAATGCAAAAGGAGAAATTTGAAGCGTATCATTCTTATATGAACATTAAGGACAAAATAAGATATCTAAAGTCAAACCACTCTTTAACACATATCTGAATGACATCCATCTATCCATTGATTATCCACACAGCTTGAGCCTATCCCAGACTCTACAGTATAATACAAATATATATAATCTAATGGAGAATATAGAACGAAGTAGCATTTAACTTCATTTCATTTAATAATAATTACATTCATTTAATTGGATAAACAGATTTAAACATGTCACAAAAGTAGTTTCAAAATTGATAAAAGTAAATGTAGTGTTGAAAATTAACATACATTTTTTTTGTAAACTAGATCTCATACACTCAAACATATTCATATTTAATGTGATGAAGTGCTCCTGTATGTGAACGTCATTTTTATCTCCCTTAATTAATAATCCAGCGTACCGCCGGCGGGACGCCTAGTAGTGACAGGGTAAAATCGTCAAAAAAAAAAATTCATATATCCACGGAAAGCTGAGATTCTTGTGATTTCAACTATGTAAACCATTTTAAGATACTATAAACACAGCAAGTACAATCAGTGTCTTTATCAGACCACTTTTTGTTGAGATAATGCAGACATGCATGATAGTACAGACATACATAGGAATAACACAGTAGAGATGCAATATAACACCAATATAAGAAAAAACCCACAAATTAAATAATGTACTATGTACAGAAATAGAAATATAGGAAAAAAAATGTAGATTATAAATTATAAATATATATGTACTTTTAAAAGTGTACACATTTTGGATTCTATAAATAAATGTCAGTATAATGTGTTTATGCTTCAGTTACTATGTGTCAGCAATTATTGACAGTGAATCTGGATGAGAAACTGAATAGCTCTAAGTGTAACCTTTCATTAGAGCCCAAAATGATGACTGTACATTAAAGCATTCAAGAATTACAGCATTGTATGTGTCGTTGGTTACAAAGCGTCGCTTGGAGTCTCCCAAGTGTAATTGTTTTGGAAGCGTCTAGACATAAAATTAGATAAACATGTGTAAAACACTAATTTTCTAATATATTGTTTATCAAATGGTAAATTTGGCTTGGTAAGGCTTCATTCTGTGATCCCAATGTATTTTCCAGCTCATATCTCCCAGCTATAGTCATCTTCTATTTACAAAACAAATGCAGGCGGAATTCTTTTTTTCTTTTTTTAGTGTATTCAAAGTGCTATAACTCAATATCAGTAAGACTTACAGTGATTCTGACTGTTGAGAAACAAACCTCAGAGTGTCACCATTCAAAGGAGACCAACACCATGCATATCATCCAAATGGCTCAAGAACAGCATGCAATTTACTTTGGGTATGCCTTTTTAGGCGTTTTAGGCAAATTTTACAGGAATCGTAAAGGGTTAAATCCAAAGTCACAGAGAAAAAAAATGTCTTTGAAAAGAGAAAATTAGTTTCCAGATGCCTCTTGGTTTGATGCTTTGTATTGAACGTATATTTTAAATACTTAGTGTACAGATGTCTGTATTCAGACCTAAAACTACATTGAATTTGTTGAAAAGTGAAGACATTTGAGTGTAGATAGCTCTTCCATCATCTTCTGTGATAACATTTACACCGAAATGACTCTGAGACATCGTTGCAGTCTTTGGAGGGCAGCAGTATGTGCCAGTGTCAGCCCACGGCCCGCAGCGAAGCCTCTGGTCGCTGTAAGGCAATATGAGCATCTCAGCGAGAGCCTGCTAGATTCATCCATCTCTGTCCAGCAGCATTGTCTGCCTGCTGGCTGGAGCTGCATCTGGTGTCACCGTCTCCGAGAGAGTCTGCCTGCAGAGCCATAAACATACTAATCATTAACACAAGCCGCTTCAGCCAAGAGTGCTGCACTCCCTCAGCTGCTGAGAAGGCGCACATAAATCTGTCCTGAGACACGCTCTCTGGTGGGCACTGGGAAAATGGACATTCGTTGCCGTTGCTGACGGGAACAAAGGTAACCCTTTGGGCTACGGAGAGGGTTAGGTATCTCGTTGGGCCATATGGTTTCATGTGTTTATGCTTACACTGAGCTTTCCAATGAGTTACCAAGCCTATCTGTTCCAGACCAAAAATGTGGAATGATACATGTCGTTAAAATACACGCAGATGCTCCAGATGTTGATTATTTTTGTGCTGGACTGAACTATGCAAAATGGGTCAAGGGTAATGCAGCATTTTGCCCCACTGAGAATTACTTGACTCTTTCACATTATTTGATTGTTTTTCCGTATTTTCATAACTCCATGCCATCTTCTGCCATGCTTGCTTGGCAGCCAATACCATCGCTATGATGAAACTGCAATAATTGCAGGTGCCCAGAAGGAAAATACAGCTGCATGAAATAGCACAGAGACATGTATATCATCAGCTCATCAACTTCTGCAGAAAATCGAACCAATCATGAGCTTAAATAGTGTGTTTGTGCGGTTTCTGAAGGCACCAGAAGGCGAAAACGTTTCCAGCCTTTGGCACGATATCAGTAGGATGCTTTGTGCCTCTAGGGATTTTATTAAGCTTTTGTTATTGAGTGAAATATAAACTGTATATAGTTTATCTATTGCTTTATATCTTATATAAGTAGTGTACATAACACTGCGACTGCTTAATATGTTTATACTTTTTTAAAGGTCTAACTTAATCTAGTTTGAACAGGACTATTTGTTGGAGAGTCGGCTAGTGATGCAGTTTCTTCTACTAGACCAGCTGTCACCAATACAAAGGTAAGGATGAAGTTTAGAGCTGTAATGCTCGGTGTGTCCTGTAGAGGGAGCACATCCTAAAGCTCTACACTAAAAGCTGAAACCCACCTGCCTGCCAGATGTCATTGTGCTTGTCCTCTATGTGTTTTTTCATTCTGTTTCTGCCCTCACTGCTGATGATACGTCTCTTACCGTGGTATATGTTTACAGTAGTGTATTAAGTCTGAAAAAGGTGAGGCGAGGTGAGGGGAATTACACCTGATGACAGGGTGACTTTGGGGAATCCCAGATACGTCACTTTGCTGAGGTTACGAGGCTATGGTATATCAAACTCTCCACACCTAAAGGTTTTTAGGGACACTTCTATGTCTTTTGGCACATACTGTATGCTGTGATTATTGTGCTAGTCATGGAGATCCAGGTGTGTATCCTTTTTTTCTGTTGGATCGTTTTGTTTGACAAATCACCTCCATATGAGTTTGGAGGTGATCTAGGTATTGGTTTTATTCATTTAGTTGCACTATGATTTTTTTTTTATTCAGTGTTTGTCTATTGTTTACTCACCAGCATATCGTACAATAAGTTATAGGACTTTCGTTTATCAAATGTTTTCTTTTTTTAACCAAGGCTGATTTTAAACATCATGAAGGCGAGTAAAGGGTGCACTATCTCTTTAAGTTGTTGGCTTAAAGAACACTTGTCTTGTTCTTACACTGACACCTATTGGTGTGGATGCAGCATTAAAGTGCTCATGCACTGAGAAATCTTTGATATATATGAGTTCATTGTTCTATAAAATATCATGTAAGTTTCAGAACTCAAAACTTACTTCAGTCTAAAAACAGCTTATATTGAAGCTAATCTGCCAAAATGACAGCTTGTGGAATATACCACTCTATGATGTAATAGTGTGGCTAAACCCCGCCTCCACAGAAGATCATCAACGCCTGCTTCTACAGCACTGCCTGTTTAGCCCCGCCCACTAATTCACACATGTAGTAGGTAAATGACGAGAGAGGCGAACACAGGTCTACACAGAAAACAAATGATAAATATATCTCCAAAGACAGCAAGTCACTGTTCAGTGTCAAGTTGTGTAAAACAGTCTTTCCATTGCATCCCAGCATTAGGAACGATTAGATTGAACTTTATTTTAATTAAGATCCAAATCACATCAGTAAGAACTTGGTCCTTTTTCACTTCATTTTACCGCAGATTTGTTTTCAAACAAAGCACAATGCGAGGCATGATTTTCAGAAAGATTGAAACTAAATGACGATGTTGTGACGACTATATTGGATTCGACAGTAATGTTGCATCACACAAGTGTGAGTAACTGTTTTTATTTCGTGATCAGTATTGCTTTGTCTGTTATTACAGATCGTTTGATATGTATTGAGTCATTTATGCTTTTTGACCTAGATCACAGCAGAGTCCATCTAATTTATTCCAAGGAAAATGTCCAAAAGATGGGGGGATTTCTGAAAAATGGCTGCTCCTATGAAGTGACCAGCTCCTGTAAAATACAATTACTTCATCTCACGTGAGTGGATTTAAAAAAACAGTTATGTTCATTATGTGTAAAGAGACATTTTAAAGTTAAAACACTGATTTTCCTTTAAAATGATTGTTAATTGGACTGGAGCTGTGTTGTTTTCAGATGTTTGTTTGGCACCCATTCACTGCATAGGATCCATTGGTGAACAAGTGATGTACTGCTCTAAATATGATCAAGAAAAACACGTATCTACATCTTAGATGGCCTGCCTGAAGTTTTTATTTTGGGGTGAACTCTTCTTAAACAGTGATTGCAGAATATGTAGGACTGCAGAAACCCCTGTACAGGTGAACAAGTATTGTGTTCTAGTTGGTTGAAGCACTAAGCACAAGCTCAGAGTAATTATCTGACGAAAGCAGCTCGCAGTACAGCGACTTGGAAAAGAGGCAGAGTAATCCTCAGAGCGTTTTACTGTATAATTGCTTGTTTACTGTCAAGGAACCAAGCCAAGCACAATACTAAGTTGATTACCTGTGGTATGAAATCACTTCACTGTGTTGCATTACCGTCCAGTAAACACTGCACTCACTTACAATTTGGCAGTTAGAGCTTACGGGAGCCAGAAGTATAATTCTGACAGAAATGGAGCATCACTTAATGAATCGCTTACACAAACATGTTCCATGTTGGTATGGAGACTGTCTTTTTCATGCCCGCATATTAGTATTGAGATACGTTAGTCAGCACTGGCATAGCGAGTATGCTAATATACATTTTTGTTGTGGGGGAAAAATGGAAAAGCACAGCAGAATGCGGCCAGCGAAAGTATTTCTGCAGCTGGTAAACAGAACATGTGCATGTTTTCTTGTGTATTTTGAGATTTCACTAGATTCTCAGATATTAAACGTTCAAATGAATGAGTCCATGGCAGTTTTTATTTACACAACCGCAAACTGGCAGGGCTAGAAAGAGCAGCCGTGTCTCTACGAAAGGAACGGTCTTTAATATTTGTGGAGAAAGCCACAGCGAGGGTGTTCCCTCCGGATCGGTGGCCAGCTGTGGTGGCTGGAGCCTATAGGCCGTTTGATCCCTGGTAAAGCTGAACTTCCCTCTGCCTTCCGAGTTCAAATGCTCCGGGTCGCCTGCTGGAAACGTTACGGTCCTGACAGCAGCTTCTCGCCAGAACCACGCCAGATACTCCACATGTGTCATAGCCACAATTTACTGAGAGCAGTGTTGTGTAACAGATATATGATACCACAGTACTTATACAGTTATTTTTAACATGGCCAGCAGCAATTAGGAGCATCACATCAACGGGAAGCCCAAAGAGCCACAGAGACTGATAGGATTGCTGTCAGCTGAAATACGATGTTTCTGTGTCCGCTGTGGAACAAACACATGCTTTTCTTGCCTCATATTAGCCTCAAGCAAACACATGATTGAATTGATTTTTAGTTTTTATCAAGTTTGAAATCTGCTCTAATGATCCAGATGACAAGCTCAGAGTCGTTTTTTTAGTAATGAAATGTGTGCCGTGATTCATGGGAACAAACACAATGCGTGATTCTCCACCGTAAATAAGACAAGCTGTATCAGGGATTTCTGCTCAAGACTGAGTCCAGGGATTAAGCAAAACAACAATGGAACGAATTAAAGAGATTTTGGAGACAAAAGAAGGATTATTTCATTATGAGACAAGTTAGTTTTGATGGCAGATTGATAGAACTACATCCGATCATAAACAGCTAAAAGTAATGATATTGCTAATATTAAACCAATGACACATGGTTCAGTTTTCCACAATGCTCTCTTTGTTTGTCTGGATCTGTTAACAGCATTTATACATACAGTGACTAAAATACACCACTTCTGTGATAAGCATGTTTTAATTTATGAATTAAAATTCAAATTAATATCTTGTGGTGGCTTAAATAAAAAAATTATGTGATCACCTGTCCTTACAAAAAAGCCTAATGACATAATCGTTTATTAATATTTCTTAGAACAAATATGCTCGTTATTATTTTAAATATAAATTAAGATTTTTATCTTAATACATCAAATAATTTGATATCTTATGGCAAGGCATGGTTAGTTCAAGTTGTAATATCATGTGTTGTGTCCCTCCAAAAACAATATATTAATGAATTAATAATTACAAATATTTGTAAATAATATCAAACCATGATAAAATGTAAAAACGTTTTTATTTGAAAGATTTTGTTCTGACATGCTTTGTCTGACAGAAAAATGGTTTTAATTTTTACTTTAGGGTTACCCCATATGCCATTTAACCTTATATGAATCCAACATGAATACAAAGACTACATTTCTATATTTCATGGACACTCTTATTTGTCATTGCCCACAGGTTACTATAATACCTCTGAAAATAGAGAGCTTGGTCGTCTGCACACAGGCTGAGTGGGAAGTGAATCATTCCCTACAGACCACAGAGCATCTCACAGTGATGAGTGTGTGCTCCGGCCCCCTCGTGTTCCCATAGAGTCATCCTCACACACTCTCGGCCCTTAGACGTGTGTGAAGCAGTGCTACCACATCAGTGCTGGCCCAGTGCAGCCTGCCTACATCCCCTGCACACACGCACGCACGCGCATGCACACGCGCACTCACACACACACACACACACACACACACACACACACACACACACACACACACACACACACACACACACACACACAGGCACACACACACACACACACACACACACACACACACACACACACACACACACACACACACACACACACACACACACACATATACACACAGACACACACAGTCTGGCATTTGTGGTTTACGGGTGCTCTTCATAGGCGTAATGGTTTTTATACTGTACAAACTGTATGTGCTATTGCCCTACACCAACCCTACACCTAAATTTACCCCTTACAGGAAACTTTGTGCACTTTTAGATTTTCAAAAAATCACCATTTAGTATGTTTTTTAAGCCTTTTGGTTTCGGGGACACAGGCATTGTCCTCATAAACCACCTTCATGTTGTAGTACCCATGTTATTATACAGATTTGTGTCCTCATAAACCATATATACCAGTTCACACGTACACACGCACACACACGCACGCACGCACACACACACACACACACACACACACACACACACACGCACGCACGCACGCACGCACGCACGCACACACGCACGCACGCACACACACACACACACACACACACACACACACACACACACACACCTGAATGCTGGATGCTCCACCCAGCTAAAGACCGGAGGCAGTGTTCAGACCCAAACACAGCTGCAGCATGCAGTCGTAAGAAGTTGTGAAGAGCTACACTTGCATGCAGTCTAATCTAGGGGCTTGTTTGCTCCTAATTACATAGTGTACGCTTGTAAAGCAACCAAAACTGATAGCAAAATGCTGGTCTAAAACACTTGATGTAGTATCATGATCGTGTAAGTCAGTCGATGAAAGCATGGAGGCAAACTGAGATGCCGTCTAGCACTGTGTTAGGAAGAGCCACCACAGTATGGAAGAGCAGACCTCCGTCTTGTTCCACGGGTGATAACAAATGACTGATCCTGAGTCACTGGGTGTTTAGAGGTGTTAAGATGTGAGAGAGCGCACATCTTCAGTACAGCTCAGCGTTGAAAGGCTTTCAGCAATCAGGATTTTGGAATGCTTGATCCTGATTGGTTAATTGAGGCATTCTACAGTCAAATAATTTGCATAGTGACCACTAGATTATATACAAACCTGTGGCTTCTTTCTTCTCACATTACCATACAATATTTTAGTGTCAGTAATATCATTAATTATACAATACATTTAAATTAAAAGTGACCTTACTAAATATCTATATTTAAAAACAATACTGTTTCTGTTTAAAATAAATCATAAGCTTCACATTTATGATTTTAAATCCTCAGAAATCGGCCTGTTTTGCTTACTGTTTAAGTGTCTCGCTGTAACCTTGATGTTGTTCTTTATCAACATGATGCCACAAATGCTGTTGATTGCCTTAAAACAGGCCTATGTTTTCTCTCTTTGTTTACAGCAGCACATCTATCCTTTCGCTGTCCTATAGATTTGCCATTTATGTAAACATTATCCTCTCTAATTGTGTGAGACCAGCTGCCATCAACTTTCAAACATTATAAGAGCTGAACGACTTTTCAATTAGCAGAAGATGAGAACGAGGGAGTGGATTTACGGTAAGCGCCCGTGTTAATTATTTTGCGGCCGACCTGCAGGCGAACCGGAGGTCAGCAGGGGTCGCGTCACGGGCACGTGCTACAGACTCGTTTTCCCACCAAACTGCATCTTGTGTGGCTCCGCGATCTGGTCTGCACGGGTGGACGAGGGACATTCTCCATCCGCTATCAGCTGGATGTCTAGCTGTGCCCACACTCACAGACAGCAGTAAGCTGTAATGATAGAATTGTATCCAGATGATAAGCCGGGGTCTTTTATAACTCATCAGCCAGCGCCACGCTCCATGTGCACTTTGGTGCCAATTTATGGGGCCGGTATGTGAACCTGCTGTTGTTGCTGCCGCTGTGGACCACATCACTTAGATCTGAATCACTAAAGCCAGCCTTTCATCTGAGCTCCTGGATGGCAGCTGGGGGGGAGGCGTGTCCTCTCCTCCTCACACTAATTACAACCATACAGCTCCTTTGTCATGTCTGAAGTGGAGAAAGATCAAATGAAGTGCTTTGTGCTCGGAGCGGGACGTTTAAGGCCAGACCTGTTCGTCTCGGATCGAGAGAAAGGGACGGGAGACTCAGAGAAAGCAAACAATGGCAGTGCCTCAGCTTTACATCTGAGGTTTTCTTCTAGTTAACTGATCGACTGTCACGTTAATGTTAATTAAGTTTTAATTTACTGTTGGCGTCGTTGAGAGGAGAAGTTTCTTAGAGGATGTCATTGTGTCCGGCTCCACGGAGCACACCTGCGTGTTATTGCCTCATAAAATATCTATTAACACTTAGCTGGACTGAGCTGGTAATATATCACTTTAATTATTAGCCACAAATCTGCAATTCTATTGTTCTTCTGGAGTTCAAGAGAGGTTCATCATTCTTCAGCAGTTCATTTAACCGGCTCTCTTTTTCACATACATTTCCCCCAAAACGGCAATATCTTTTGTGTCCACTTTGAACTACTTTAAGTCCCAAGACATGCTGTATGTCGTATTAGCAGACTAACACAGTTTTAGCTGATGTAATCTCATGTATCATAGGGAACGATAACTCATTTAGATTTGTATCTTATCTGTACTTAGATTTAGATCATACGGTCATATGCATATCATATTTTTACCTGAAGTGTCAACATGCATACATTTACATCATTGACATAAAAAAATATGAACAATGATATCAGATTACAGTTCAGATAACAGTTTACCCCCCCTCCTGTAGGGGTCATCTTACCTTAGTAGTGGAGCAAGATGGTCCCCTTTCATGATTATCATGACAACTAAACTTCTATTCACTTATTGTATATATTAGATGATTCATCATTTACAGTACATGAAAAACTCATCTCTACATATGATACAATTTAGAAGTAAATGCTCATTGCTTTTATTTATGTCTCCAATCTTCCCCTTATATATACTGTATATATATTCAGTTTTTACCCTTTATTTAGCCTTTCCGAGACAAACTTTTGACTATAGACACAAAGGCTTCTCCACTTTAGTACTCAGACTACCTATTATACTGATCTGACTCTTGTAAGATTGCATGGGGATAAAGCACAGTCAGCGGGTCATTATCACATAACAAACCCAGGCAGAGCAGCGGGGGCATCACTCTCAGAGAAGTTATTTTGCAGTGTAATGACTAGCAGTTACCATTACTTCAGTCTTCAGTGTCACATGATCCTTCAGAAATCATTCTGATATGAGAAACATTTCAAAGTTGAAAATATCAAACTTGTCATGATTCATATTTTTGTTTCAGTATTAAATAATGCATTGTTTGAGCTGTTGTTCTCATCATTTTACAGTCGCTTTATACTTTTAGTTGTTATGTTGCCAATGTAATCAAATAATTACGTTTCTTAGATTTACTGAACACATACTTTCCTTATAATCTGGTTAAACGATGCTTTGTTTAGTTTAGCTGAGAAATGGTTATGGTCTGAGAGACTTTGATTCATCTCCAATTAAAAATAAATGCTGATAATAATTGTAACTTTTCAAAACAAAGGTGTTTTCCATTGCCAGCGTGTAGCTGCAGTAAGATCCACCCTGTTACATCAGTCTTTAATGACCTGACAAATTCAAAATAAGATTCAGAAACTCCCTCAAACATCTCCGGTGGAGAAAAAAGCATTTCTGTTTAGCTTGGAGATATTTCGGTTAACTATTACAGATGTAATGACTCTTTGCTGTCCTGTGGTTCAGGATCTCACCTGAGCTCAAGTTTGTGTAGGCATGACTTCATCGCAGAATACTGATTCTTTCATCATAAACTCCACTAACATGAGTCATTTAAACACTCATCTTCCCCTGCTACACTGGTTTGAAAACGGTTTATTCACTTGTAGCCAGACAAGCAAATTGTGTCTCTCTAAACCCGGCCTCTGTTTTCTCTAATGATGGTTGTGGTAATCGTCTTGCTTCATAATCAAAGGCTTAGGCTATTGTGAACAATTGACCCCCTTCTGTCAAGTGTTTGACATCTTACCTCTGGAAGTCTCAGACTAGTCATTTTCAGGCTTTTTCGTTTATTTCTCTCAAAGCACTCTTTTATTTCAGGTCATAAATGTTAGGAAGCCTGTGATAGATGCAGGTTTAAAGTTTAGTGAGACGATGATTGTTCAGATTGTGTGGTCTGATAGTCTCTCGCTGTCTGCTGAGCTGCGCTTGCTCATATAAAGGTTATGTCTTTGGAGTTGCAGTGAGATGTTCAAACAGACCATGGTTTTTCCTCAGGGTGGAGGCATTTATGTGGACAGACATGTATAGTTCTGCTCTAAACAAACTCCAGATTGTTTTGTCTCTTGATGTGCCACGTATGAGTGTTTTTATAAAACGTGATTTACATGTTGCACTGATTGATCTGATAATCTTTAGCTGTTGCTACACCATCCTCCTCACCATACTGCACTGTACAAAACAAAGTTGAGCAAACTTAACAAGTTTGAGGAAACCAGCTTCAGCAGATTTTTGAGTTTTCTCCACTTATTGTTTTAAGTTTATACAACAAAAAGTTGAGGGAACTCAAAAATCAGCTGAAGCTGGTTTCCTTAAACTATCACCTTTTACATATTCACAAAACAATATTGGGCTCCACTGACTATGGCCACTTTTCAGAGATTTTTAAAAAATATATTATTTTATGTTTCACAGAAAAGATTTGAATGTGAATAAATGATGAAAAACTTTCATTTTTGGATATCTCTTTCAACTATATACCTTCAAATATCCCCTTAAAGACTTGAGGTTGCAAGATATTTTAAAAGCTTTTGAAAAAGTAACTTATTCTCATCAAGACTGCGTTAATTTGATATATATACACTCACTAGCCACTTTATTAGGTTCACTTGTTCAATTGCTTAGTAACACAAATTGCTAATCAGCCAATCACATGGCAGCAACTCAATGCCTGTAGACATCTGAAGGCATTCACATCATGGATGTGCAGCTGACTGCGTGATGATATCATGTTAATATGGACCAAAATCTCTGAGAAATGATTCCAACACCTTGTTGAATCTATGCCATGAAGAATTAAAGCACTTCTGAAGACAAAAAGAGTCCAACCCGGTACTAGCAAGGTGTACTTAATAAATGTGTGTGTGTGTGTGTGTGTGTATATATATCATTTAAAATAACTGGTAAATATATACATTTATAAATACATTTATAATAACTAACTAAAAACATAATTTATTCCTCATGGCAATTCTGAATTTTCATTAACCATTACTCCAGTCTTCATTGTCACATGATTGTTTAGAAATCACTCTAATATTGTGTGAATTTATTCCAGTATAGTGTTGAAAACAGTTCTGCTGCTTAATATTTTTGTGGAAACCATGATGCATTTTTCACATGACTTTTTGATACATAGAAAGTGAAAGTTTATTCACTTTCGTGTTTATATGAGTGAATATATGAGTTTATTTGAAATAGAAATCCTTTTGTAACATTATAAATGTTTTTGTTTTGTACTACCACTTTTGATCAGTTTAATACATCCTTGCAGAATAAAAGTATTAATTTCTTTAAAAAAAGTATTGGTAGTGTATCTTCTAATACTGTAGTTTAATCAGACTTTACAGGCTTTACGGACCCACAATTCCCTTGTAATTTCAGATGTGATCTTAAGCAAATAACTGTGTGCTCATTGAATAATCTGTGTAACATATTTTATCTATCACTAAATTGCTAAATGTTTTATTCGTTTCAGTCATTATTTAGGCCTTTGCAGATGAGGCATTCGGCTTCGGGCCCGTCCCTAATGTACCAGAATTCACATGAACCGAACCCCAGACCACCTTTTCAAGCTGACGGGTGTGGTTCGAGTTCGGAAACAGCTTTCACACCAACCAAATGAACCAAACTCTGACGTCAAGCGGACTCGGGTTTGCACCACAGACTCTAGTGTGAAAGCGCCCATAAAGTTACCAAACATTAATACGTCTTTCTTCTATTGCCACTTACTTAAGGTTTGTTTTTGGCACTCATGGCCAGAACTCATGGTATTAATGGATAAGACTGATTTAAGTTTAAGCATACATATTACATTATGATATTACATTTAAGAAGAGAAACTGTCGTTATAGAGTTTGCTGGTCCTACCGTAACATTCAGTCCTATAGTTTGAAACAGATCTTCATCAGTATGACCTTTCACAGGTTAATAGCACTGAGAGATCGCTCGACTAGTCATTAGTTGTCGTTTTAACTTTAAAATTAGCCTTTACCTCAACTGTATCTTCAAATGCACATCAGAACACGTGCTGCTCGCTAATTGGTTTGGAGCGGAGCGAGTCTAAACCTGGCTGAATGTGAGTATGAGACCACAGCGCTCTCTCCGAGGCCTGTACATTCATCATCATGGACTCTCATAATGTGGAGGGATGGGTGACCTCAAGAGCAGATGTGCCGGCGGCCCAGCTGTGGTCACCCATATTGATGAGAGCATCTGTAACCAGGCTTTTATTGCTTTATTTAGATCTGTGTGAATCTAGGATACAGAAGCTCCCGAGTCTGCATACATCCTGAACCTGATCACATGATGTGACACGTGATTTAAGATCAACAATGTGGCTTATTTAGATCTGTGTGAATCTAGGATACAGAAGCTCCCGAGTCTGCATACATCCTGAACCTGATCACATGATGTGACACGTGATTTAAGATCAACAATGTGGCCCCAACACATCGTTTTGCCCAAAAGCCTGAACTTTTTGGGGTCAAATCTTAAGTAATCTTTGCGAACACATTATAAATGAATAACATAATGTTACCATAAATCCATCAAAAAATGTTTCAAACCTTCTAGCAAGCAAACTAGCCTAAAGCATAATGAAAACCTGACAAGTAACATAAAATTACATTAAGTGCAAATAGCCAGTCTTTCTGGCAAAGTCTATTTACACGAACTCTGCCCACAACTGTCTGGTTGAGCCAGACAAAATTAAAAAAGATACTGTACCAGTCCATTATAAACTGGGTCGTGTGGAGATGACCCAACTTCAACTCCACCATCCCATTAAAAACATTTATTTAAAAACAAAAATGAAGAAAATACTCAAAAAGTGGGAATAAAGTGCTTGTTTAATAGTGAAAATAAAGTTGGCTTCTATCCTGGATCAGCAGGTTCAGTATGCCTGGGGTAGGTATAGGGATAGGCACAAGCAAGCCAACATCCATTTATGATTTTAATAATAATATATAAAAAAACACTGAATATGTTGTTATTGTAGTGTTAATATGATGTTTATGATTTAATGATTTACTATAATATACTGAGATGCAAATAGCATCTACCATCAATAGTACGTTTGAATAGCATCTAACTTCTACAGATTCTACATATATATATGTATATATATATACACACACACACACTATATTGCCATGATGAAACGATGATTCAGTCAGTGTGGAAGAACTTGACTGGTCTGCAGAAAGCAGCTGAACACCTCTGGTGTGACTTTAAATGAGACACAAACTCATCACCAAGTCTGTGAAAGGAAAGAAGAACAGTTTAATGTATCATGTATGGTTAGTCATAAGTGAATTCTTGGCTATAAATCACTTTTATGTTTTGACATTGTCGTAAATACACTCATGTCTGCTCTTGGTTATATGGGGAAATCCTAGAGTCACCCACCACCTCAAGATACTGCAGAGAGAGAGAGAGAGAGAGAGAGAGAGAGAGAGAGAGAGAGAGAGAGAGAGAGAGAGAGAGAGAGAGAGAGAGAGAGAGAGAGAGAGAGAGAGAGAGAGAGAGAGAGAGAGAGAGAGAGAGAGAGAGAGAGAGAGAGAGAGAGAGAGAGAGAGAGAGAGAGAGAGAGAGAGAGAGAGAGAGAAAGAGAGAGAGAAATGGGGTCACATGCGGAATGCTTTGTTTATCAGAAAAATTGTGAAACCAAAAAACTTCTACATGCATCATCAGCGCTCATTGATTTGTTATAAATCAAATGAATGTTTCACACACACACAAAATCTGTTGTATTACATAACGCTACTGTATGTATTTTACCATGAAATATCAGTTTCAAAATCATTCTGATGGTCCACTGAGTTGTAATAAAGTGAATGGCTTCTGTTTTTGTCCCAGGCCACCCCCCGCCCCCCAAATAATAATGGATAGTCTATTGAATTTGCAGTGCTTTGCATAATCAACTTGCAACTTTCTGGTGCTGAACCACAGGTTGAGAACCACTGGTTTAGAGGCTCAAACAGCCAACGGTTGTTAAACTTTTCTGTTTAAAAGATGCCAGACAGTACAAGAATGCATGTTTCTGTATGCTCATGTATGCCTTTCAACTGAAAGCAATTACAGGTGCCACAGATAATATGCTCTCCAGGGCATTCTCTTGGTGTTTCTCTTGAAAAGCTTTCACACCGACCACCTAACAGTATATTTACACATTAACAGTTTTGCTTATTTTTCAACAACCATAACTAAACATCATAAAACCGATTTCTTTCAGCATCTAATCAAATATAATTGTATTTATACACAAAGTATGATGTGCGTAAACTAACAGCGGCACGGCTGCATTCCCCTCCTCTGAGTTATGAGAGCTTGGCTGCAGGCGAGAAATGCATGAGTCATTAAACTTGTGAATGCTCCATAGCTGCTATTGTTACATGATACACTCCATTTCATAATCACAAAACATTAAATGTGCACGGCCAATCAGCTGCCTGTCATACTTTTACTGTAGAAAGATCATAATTTGTCTCAGTAGCAGACTCTCATGAGCTGTTGAAATGTCAGCGCGTGTGCTGCGCTGTTCTGTCATGAGATGTGTTTACAATACGCCACTGAAACATAACAGAGCACGTCAGGAGGCCCTCGTTTTGTTCAAACTGTGATTAAAAGACTTGCTCTCTCTCTCTCTCTCTCTCTCTCTCTCTCTCTCTCTCTCTCTCTCTCTCTCTCTCTCTCTCTCTCTCTCTCTCTCTCTCTCTCTCTCTCTCTCTCTCTCTCTCTCTCTCTCTCTCTCTCTCTCTCTCTCTCTCTACTGCTTCACAGTTTTTTTTCTATCCCAACTCTGTGACCTGTCTGTCTCTCTCGTGTTCTGTCTCTCGCTCTCTCCAGCTCACAGTTCTGTCTCTCGCTCTCTGGTGGAAAGTCCCATGTGCATTGGGAGTGATGGGGTCAAGGCACGCCACTTGCAGCTGTGTGACCACATGAGAGAGAGCGGAGTGGAGGAGTGAGGAGGTAATGAGAACCTCTGTGCTGTCAGATGCAGCCAGCTGCTGCAGCCAGATTAAAGACCAGCTTTACTGCTCTCCACACTGATCCGGACTTCACACTGCTCCTGCTGCTGCCCAGGGTTCACTCACTCACTCACTCACTCACTCACTCACTCACTCACTCACTCACTCACTCACTCACTCACTCACTCACTCGTTCACTCACTCACTCACCACTCACTCACCACCACCACTCACTCACCACTCCACCACTCACTCATTCACTCACTCACTCACTCACTCACTCACTTATTCACTCACTCACTCACTCACTCACTCATCACTCACTCACTTATTCACTCACTCACTCACCACTCACTCACTCACCACTCACCACTCACTCACTCACTCACCACACACACTCACTCACTTATTCACCACCACCACCACCACTCACTTATTCACTTATTCACTCACCACCACCACTCACTTATTCACTCACCACTCACCACTCACTCACTTATTCACTCACCACCACCACCACCACTCACTCACCACTCACCACCACCACCACCACCACTCACTTATTCACCACCACCACTCACTTATTCACTCACTCACTTATTCACTCACCACCACTCACCACTTATTCATTCACTCACCACTCACTCACTTATTCATTCACTCACTCACCACTCACCACCACCACTCATTCACTTATTCATTCACTCACCACCACCACCACCACTCACTCACTCTATTCATTCACTCACCACCACTCACTTATTCATTCACTCACTCACTCACTCACTCACTCACTCATTCACTTATTCATTCACTCACTCACTCATTCACTCACTCACCACCACCACCACCACCACCACCACCACTCACTTATTCACTCACCACCACTTATTCACCACCACCACCACCACTCACTCACTCACCACCATTCACTCACTTATTCACTCACCACTTATTCACTTACTCACTCACCACCACCACTCACCACTCACTCACTCACCAACTCACTTATTCACTCATTCACTTATTCACTCACTCACCACCACCATCATACACTCTCAAACATTAATTCAAGGTTATTCACCACTAACTCACTCACTCACTCACTCACTCACTTATTCACTCACTCACTTATTCACCACTGCTCACCACTCACTCACTCTTCACTCACTCACTCACTCACTCACTCACCACCACCACTCACTCACCACCACTCACTTATTCATTCACTCACTTATTCATTCACTCACTCACTCATTCACTTATTCATTCACTCACTCATTCACTCACCACTCACTCACTTACTCACTCACTTATTCACTCACTCACCACCACCACCACTCACTCACTTATTCACTCACTCACCACCACCACATATTCACTCACTTATTCACTCACTCACTCACTCACTTATTCACTCACTCACTCACTCACTCACTCATCATACACTCTCAAACATTAATTCAAGGTTATTCACTCACTAACTCACTAACTCACTCACTCACTCACTCTCAAACATTAATTCATGGTCACTCACTCACTCACTCACTCACTCACTCACTCACTCACTCACTCACTCACTCACTCTCAAACATTCATTTATGGTCATTCACTCACTCATGCATGTATTCACTCACTCATTCATTTACTCACTGACTCATTTATTTAATTAACTTCCTCAATGACTCAAGCCCTTTATGAATGAATGAGTCAAAGTGTATAGTGTAACATTAAAATGGCTGAGTAGACACCTCCAGAATGAGCACATCATCCATTTTGGACATTCAGTTTTACTCACTCACTCACTCACTCACTCACTCACTCATCATACACTCTCAAACATTAATTTATGGTCACTCACTCACTCACTCACTCACTCACTCACTCACTCACTCACTCACTCACTCACTTTGTTGAAAATCTCTACACACATAGAGGTCACAAGAGATGCTTTCTTTTTTCTCGGTTGATGTTTACCAAACTTGAACCTGATGTGAGATTCGCATGGGGAAATGTCTTGTTCATCGAGCGAAATTCTTCATCATGCGGGTTCCCACGGAAATTGTAATTTCTTGTGAATTTATACAGAGCAACGCCATTGACTTAACTGACGTTCAAACACAAGAGAATGGCGCTAGCAGTGCCAAGGTCATGAGTTTGATTCCATTCCAAGACGTGCGTGACAGAATATATGACTTCAAGGCAATGCAAATCATTTTGGATAAAAGTGTCTGCCAAATGGATAAATATAAAGAGAGCGTCTCATTCATTCACCCCTGTGCTTATGTACTTACTCAAGCTCTTTATGAAAGGTTGTCCTATTTACTCACTCACTTGTTAAGCTGATATAATCCACATTGCTTCATCCACACGTTCTCCATAATTTAGTAATTTGCACACTGACTCATGCTTTTCTTTCAGTGTGGGAAGCCCCACGCATCCATCACTCACACTCCTTCACTGCTTCCGTCCGCTTCTGGCACACACTTCAAGCTCTCCATAATTAAACACATTCCTGTCCATGAAGCATTTTTTTCTCTTGCATTAGTGGCAAATTGGGTAAACTGTAATATTCAGAGGAATAGCAATTGCGGGATGCCTTACGAGTAATTTTCCAATACGTTAACCGCTGATTAAAATCTTCAAAGGGCGTCCCCATTCTTCTCTCCTAATCACGTTTTTTCTTGTTTTGGTTTATTACACTCTCATGCAGGCAGCGTGTCATTACTGTCTGTTTCTTACTGAACATCCAAAGAATGCACAGTGACTCACTCGTCTTCATGTTCAACCACCGAGCTGGCAGGGGAGAACAGAGAGAGAACCTAAAAAGGGAGACTTCCCTCAGAAAAAATTGGACAATTAGCTATCAATGGAAACCACTTGCTCTGTAATGGTTTCGGGGGTGGAGAGGCTTTCCATTTTTCCTCATCCTCATGCCATTTCAAACTTATATGACTTTATATCTTCTATGGAACTAAAAAATATGATATTTTGAAGAATTATTTTATTTAAATTTATTATAATATTTTAAGTATCTTCTTTTGTGTTCTACAGAAGAAAGAACGCCATAAATGAATAATTTATGATAACAACAGATTTTTTATTTTTGGGTGAACTGTCTCTTTAAGAGTAAAAGGTCACTGGGTTTCTTCAAATTTGAAGGTCATTAATAATCACTACCTAACACTGGTTCTGTGTGAAGCCTAAGATGGCATTTGTGGCACTTATGGTCTCTATTACTTTTTGATGTAAGGACAAACATTTCAGATCAGGCAGGTTATAACATTAAAGTACAGAGCGGCATCGGCACTCCCCCTAAGACATGTTCCAATATGCCCTCTCCTCTTTCTCTTCCTCCTTTTCTCTCCATCTTCTTTTATTTTCTTCTCTCTCACTCCCGCTTTTTGTAGCACAAGCTTATGAAGCTTAAGAGAGGTTTGATGTGACACATCGTCATGCTGCTCCACAGTGAATCAGGGTTCAGATGAGCGGCTCGAGTCGGGCTGTAGCTAATGATAGGACGAGCTGATGTTTGGGGCCGATTTACACGAGTCAAAGAGGCATGAATGCATATGTTCCACTTTAAATATAAATCTACAAATCCAGTGATCCTCATTCACCTGGTTCTACAGATGGCATTTTACTTATGGTCTTTGCTTTTTGATGTAAGGATCTTTCACAGATCGACATTTCATCCAGTGCACAGTTTTAGACAGACACAGAAAACAGGAGGAAAAATGCCAGGAATGATCCTCATACTCAGCACGGCAGGTCTGTGCACGGCATGCTGAACTTCTGTTTGTGAGCAGAACTTGCCTCGGGCTCTAGCCATTTTTCTTAACAAAGAACTGGAAGTATAACTGATTAGTGTGTATCGAATCTACACTCGCCTCCACATCCAAGGGACTGACAACATATTAATCTAAGCATACAGTTGCACAAGTATTGAATTAATTTGTATTTGCATACTCTGCCATGCATTTTATAGTACTTTTGAAAAAATTGAAAGAAAGTAAATCTAATTTGATTTTGCTTTGTTCGATTGTATTCAATGGCCTGGTTTCTTGTTTCGGAGGGTTTGAAGTTTTAGTCATTTCAGTATCATGTCATAATTTCTAAGTCAAACATACCTTTGGGAAACCACGTAGAGATGAATGGGCTATTCACTAGATCCCTATAATACCAACCTATCTTGTTTGATGTTGCATCAGGTGGCCACAAAAAGAGGAACGTTCATTTGTATGCAAATATAGCATTTGACTGAAGGAACAAACCTTTCCTCTCAAAGACAGCATTGCAGAGAAGTTTTGCATTTCACTTTGTTTCTTTGCCTTTTTAAGTATTTTTGCTGCTGCAATGTGTGCATTTAAGATTAAAAAGTGATTTGAACTGAGGCTAAATTGAGGTTGTGTATTACAGGTACATCTAAAAAAAACGAATATGGTGAAAAAGGTCATTTTGTTTTGTAACTTATTTCAAAAAGTGAAACTTTCATATATTTTAGATTCATAACAAGTAAAGTAAAACACTTTGAACGTTTTTTGTTTTAATTTTGATGATTAGAGCTTACAGCTCATGACAGTCAAAAATCCAGTATCTCAAAATATTAGAATATTTACATTTGAGTTTCAATAAATGACCATCCATACAGTATACATTCTGAGTATCTCTTGTTCTTTGAAAGCACAATAATGGGGAACACTGCTGACTTGGCAATGGTCCAGAAGACGATCATTGACACCCTCCACAAAGAGGGTAAGTCACAGAGGGTCATTACTGAAAGGGGGGGCTGTTCAAGGAGTGCTGTATCAAAGCATATTAAATGCAAAATTGACTGGAAGGAAGAAATTGGGTAGGAAAATGTGCAAAAGCAAAAGGGAAGGACCGCAAGCTTGAGAATACAGTCAAGCAAAGCCGATTCAAACACTTGGGAGAGCTTCACAAGGAGTGAACTGAAGCTGGAGTCAGTGCATCAAGAGTCACCACGCTCAGACATCTTCAGGAAAAGAGCTACAATCCACTTCTGAAACAGAAACATCGTCAGAACATCTTACCTGGGCTAAGGAGAAAAATAACTGGACTGTTGCTCAGTGCTCCAAAGTCCTCTTTTCAGATGAAAGTAAATTTTGCATTTCATTTGTAAATCAAGGTCCCAGAGTCTGGAGGAAGAGAGGAGAGACACAGAATCCATGTTGCTTGAAGTCCAGTGTGAAGTTTCCACAGTCAGTGATGATTTGGGCTGCCGTGTCATCTGCTGGTGTTGGTCCACTGTGTTTTCTGAAGTCCACAGTCAACACAGACATCTACCAGGACATTTTAGAGCACTTCATGCTTCCTTCTGCTGACAAGCTTTATGGAGATGCTGATTATATTTTCCAGCAGGACTTGGCACCTGCCCACACTGCCAAAGCCACCAAAAGCTGGTTCAATGACCATGTGTTACTGTGCTTGATTGACCAGCAAACTCGCCTGACCTGAACCCCAGAGAATCTAGATGAGAGACACCAGACCCAACAATGCAGATGAGCTGAAGGCCGCTATCAAAGCAACCTGTGCTTCATTACACCTGAGCAGTGCCACAGACTGATCACCTCCACGCCACATTGATGCAGTAATTCATGCAAAAGGAGGCCCAAACAAGTATTGAGTGAATAGAAATGAACATACTTTCTGACATTTCGGTTTAAAATATACTTTTTTATTGATCTTATGTAATATTCTTATTTTGAGACACTGAATTTAGGGTTTTCATTATCTGTAAGCCATAATCATCAAAATTTCAAGAAATAAAGGCTTGAAATATTTCACTCTATGTGTAATTAATTTATATAATATATGGGTTTCACTTTCTGAAATGAGTGACAAAAAATATTGACCTTTTTCATGATATTCAATTTTTTTGAGATGTACCTGTATACCAGTTCAGTTGATGGTTTTAAATGTCCCTTTATTCTCACTGGATTTGTTCTTTCTTGATCTGTCTCAACTTTTGCCCTCCTTACTATCAATAAAATAGCTCAAATGGTCTCATTAAATATAGGCCCACCATAAAGCTCGGCCTGTGGCTTGCTTGGGCCAGTCAGTGAAAAAATGGACGAGGAGAGAGGACAGGGAGAAGGAGTTGGAGAAAAAAAGGAGCGTAAGATTAAAGGGTAAGGTTGCGTCTACGTTTTATGTTATTAATGTTGGAATTGCTAATTATACTCTTTAGAAGTTTTGAAGGCTGGTTGATGATGCAGCAATTTAACTCATTTAGTGCAGATAACTTTGATCAAAGCTGTAGAGCCCAGGGTCACTGCGAGAGGGTCGGAGCTTAGAGTAAATCAAGGGGCATAGACAAGAACACTTGATTTCCAGGATGACCATGCATAAACATTTTCAAAGACTGTATTTAAATATGTCAGAATGCGGTGAGATGGTGGGAGGCTCCGTTATTCCAGCCGTCTGCATGCTAACCTCCAGATAGATGCATGGAAATATGTGGCCGAGCTTGTGATAAAGGCCTGTTTTCCGATATCAAGCCCTTTTGGCACATTAGAAGGTATTTTAGGTATTTTTGGCATTTTAGAGCAATCAAGGGTGAAATTGTTCAGAAATCTTTGAAAGGCTCCCCGGAAAGGAACACAGATAACCCTGCTTACCTTACGCACTGGCATTACCTGTGTCTTTCTTTTCATTAAGCTTCAAATATGTGGGGGTGGAAATCTAGAACGAGATTATCTGTATGTTTGTCTATTCTGAAAGAAACGACATCTCAAGCCAGAACAATAACAGGTATATTTAGTTTAAAATCAGTGATCTGCGGCTAACAAAGCTGATATAAGTCTTCTCACTATAAGGTCATTCACCTGCAAAAATGGAAGCAGATCTCAAAAAAAGTGCAGTAGTAAACTGGCAACCACATCTACTTTTAATGTACTTCTCAGAAATATACTTAAAATGACATTTAAGTAACTTGACTTATGCTTAGAAAAAGTCTAAATATATTTGAGCTTGTGCTCCTGGAATCCGTGTTGTCATTATTATACGGTACGAGGCGCTAGAACACATCTTCTGTACAGAATTAACCCAAAAAACACAAGTGAAGAAGAAACTGAAACAACAGATGCTTCCACGTGTAATCTAACATGATCATCAGACATAAAACAGCATCATAACTGTAGCGTTATGAATAAAATATCACAGATGAAGAGGTAATAATGACTGTCAAGCTTCGTGTTGATCGACTCCATCTATGTTTTGATTATCATTCTGAATCAATTCATAATCTTTCAGCTTTTATTCAAAATGTGATTTATTTATTATTTCTGAAACTTACACACATTCAAGTGTTTAAAGAAATAATGCATGAAGCTAGAATAAAATGTGTTTGTTTACGAGCAGATACTCTGTTCTTTCTTTTGATGTTTTGTATGTTCAGATATTCATTTTACAAATTAATACATAAATAATGACATAGCCGTATACTTAAAGTATGATGTAAAGTTCACTTAAAGAAAACTTACGAGAATACTTGTATAATACTACTAAACTAGTAAACTATACTTCAAAGTGTACTAAAATACTACTACAAGTATTTAATGAGTAAAATATCAGTATATCTATACGTTCACTTTTAGTATAGTTGCAGTACAAGCTAAAAACATTGATGTAAACTAGTTGTGTACTCAAAGTTAATACTTAAAGTATACTTGTATATTCTAGAAAGTGGGCTTATTTAGTCTGAAGGAGTATTGAAATAGTACACTTACAAGTATACTACTAGTACACTGATATTTTTATACTTACTACATAAATATACTTAATAAAATAAACTTGAAGTATACTACTTTTTGGTAAGGGTTACGCTCATTGATATCCTTCTGATAATATTTGGTCAATGTAAATAAACCCTTTTGTTATAGTTCTTTCGGAAAAGGAAATAAGCACTTGCAAAAACTGAACAAATGTGGTTTTGCCTCCACTAAGTGATATGTTATTGGGCTGTTACCAGTCGCCATGAATGAAAACCCACAGCTACTATTTTAACATGGCAGCAGGCGATGTATTCAAAAGTTCTGAGAAAGACACGAAATCCTCGGACCTGGAGGGGAAGAAGCAGTTTGTGTCTCTGTCAGATCGCAGCTCTCCCGCTGTGCGCCCGAAGAACGCGATGTTCTTTAAGACATGCAACAAGTGACTTATGGAGCCCATGAGAAACAGAGCTCATGCAGTATTCACTACGGCTCAATACAGAGGGCGCACTTAAATAAAGTCCAGATTTGCTGTAAGGACAGGCGGGGGAACCGAGGAGCAGGAGTGGGTAGACTGTGAGCTAAATGTTTTACGCATGGGGCTGGAAGCAGCGTCGCTCACTGGCTCAGGTCCATTTATAGCTCGAGTGACGGGGAAATATTTAACCCTGTAGATCAATATTTCAAAGAATGGCTTCCAGTGTCGTTCCCCATCTCTGCACTTGTGAGGCAGCTGTCACAGAGCCTAATCTGAGAGTAAAGTGGAGCAGTCGCTGGGGAAAGCACCACTTCACATCTTCTCTTTCTGAAAGTGGAAGTGAATTCGCTGGCAGTGCCGCCTAAGGTCACCCCAAACATGATGCAAATGGTGTTAAAAGCATGTACTTGCTGGCCCAGTCTCAATATTTCATAAAAGCTGTGTGCAAATTATCCCTCTCGCTGCCTCAAAAACCCTGCCACGCTGATGCGGCCTATTAAAATAATCATAAGGATCAAACTGTTATGTTAGCACAGATCAAGTATTTGCAAAGAAGCTGACAGAATGAGGTATGAAGCCTCTAGGGAATAAGTGGCACAGATGTATGTATTAAATTATAGTGTGCAGTTTCCTTTCATAAGAATTTAACTCAATTAAAGCTGGAGTGACTAGCATGGCCTAAAATGGCCCAAAATTGAGTTGTAAGTTAATGACTTGTAGTCAGAAGTAAAAGAGGCACCAAGAGACGAAAAATAAAAAATTTAAATGTTATTATTAAGCTTTATCCACTTTTTAAAATGCAAAAATAAGCTTTTTTCTTTAAATGTGTGAGACTTCAGGTTCATTAGCTGCTGTACAAGAATAACAAAATGCAGTAAGCGATAAAACGATTTGCGCTATAAACCATCATGTTTATAATTATGATTAATGAATGAATACCAGGTTGCAATATCAAGCGGCGTAAGCAGCTGTTTTTGTACAGATAAAATAACTGGAAGCGAATGACACTGCAAGTTACAAAATGCATGCACGGACTTATAATAAGTAAAAATAAGGTGGATTGGACAGACTTATGGATTCAAGGATTCAAGGTTTTATTCGTCACATACTCAATTGTACAGAATATAATCAGTAGTGAAATATAAAACATATTATACTCATGGAGTGAGTAATGCAAAATATCCGGAGAGGAGCTGGAGTGGACTGAGGACAGAGAAGGAGAGAGTTCATGGAGAAATAAGCAGATATCTTGGAGCTGGAGAAGAAGTGCGGATTATGTAGAACTGGGTAATCATACAGAACACGATACTTGGAAAAAAGCTCAACTCAAGTCTTCAGGGTGCACTGAAGTGAGATATTACAATCTAATCTTGACGTATAAGTCAGGGCTTATATGATTAAGTCTGCTGGTGTGTGTGAGTTCTCTTCTGATCATGCTATGGAGGCTCGATCGGTGCTGACTGTGGCTTATCTTAGAGCTCATCCACCAAACCTGAGCTCTTCTAATCACCTTCAACTGGATCAGGTGCTTGTCATTGCTCTAGTCTGTGACCACCTATACTCTGCCAACTCTGGCTCTGCTTTGGGTGTGATTTCAGTGATCAGTATAGCTACATTTTTATTTTTTCACCTAAAGTCCACGTATATTGTTAGTCTTACATGGATAGTAAGGTTTCCTGCACCAAAAACATGATTATACACTCACTGGCCACTTTATTAGGTACAAATTGCTAGTACCGGGTTGGACCCCCTTTTGAACTGCTTTAATTCTTCGTGGCATAGATTCAACAAGGTGTTGGAAACACTCCAAAGAGATTTTGGTCCATATTGTCATGATAGCATCACACAGTTGCTGCAGATTTGTCGTCTGCACATCCATGATGTGAATCTCTCGTTCCACCACATCCCAAAGGTGCTCTATTGGATTGAGATCTGGGGACTGTGGAGAACATTTGAGTAAAGTGAACTCATTGTCATGTTCAAGAAACCAGTCTGAGATGATTTGAGCTTTGGTGCATTATCCTGCTGGAAGTACATCAGAAGATGGTACACTGTAGTCATAAAGGGATGGACATGGACAACAACAATACTCAGGTAGACTGTGGCGTTTAAACGATGCTCAATTGGTACTAAGAGACCCAAAGTGTGCCAAGAAAATATCCCCCACACCATTACACCACCACCAGCCTGAACCGTTGAGACAAGGCAGGATGATCCATGCTTTCATGTTCTTTACACCAAATTCTGACCCTACCATCTGATGAGTGGTTATTTGAGTTACTGTTGTGTTTCTATCATCTCTAACCAGTCTGTCCATTCTCCTCTGACCTCTGACATCAACAAGGCATTTTCATCCACACAACTGCTGCTCGCTGGATATCTTCTCTTTTTCAGACCATTCTCTGTAAACCCTAGAGATGGTTGTGTGTGAAAATCCCAGTAGATCAGCAGTTTCTGAAATACTCAGATCAGTCCGTCTGCACCAACAACCATTCCACGTTCAGTCTCTTAAATCCCCTTTCTTCCCCGTTCTGATGCTCGGTTTGAACTTCAGCAAGTCGTCTTCACCACATCTAGATGCCTAAATGCATTGAGTTGCTGTCATGTGATTGGCTGATTAGCAATTTGTGTTACCAAGCAATTGAACAGGTGTACCTAATAAAGTGGCCGGTGAGTGTATGTTTGAATCAAATTTTAGTTTTGCATTGTCCACACTTTAACCCTAAGTTAATAATTTTTTATTTTCTTTTACATGACCTTTAAGACGTCTTACACAAGGTCAGCATCTTTTTCTCAAAAATATTAGATTTTGCGTTGGGGAAATGATTTGAGGATGTCAACTGGTACTGTATAACCAAACGAAAATGTAATGATATTCATGATTCAAAAATGAATGTTAAAAATGGCTGTATATTCAAAGTGCAAGGGAGTTTCTTTTTATTTCTTACAGTTTTTCTCGATTGCTTAATCACATTTCTAGAAATTATGCCTCTTTTTTTGGCAAAACTCTGAACACAAATCCATAACTTTTAACTAAATTCCCCAAACCTCGTATATTCAGGTCAAAATGAAGCTCTCACTCAAAACAACTCAATCTTGCTGAAACAACTATCTTTGTTCTCAGACATGACACACAAACCCTTTATAACACACATACTACAACACAGTCCTACACGCTGATGAGATAAATTCAAAGCAATGCTACAAGGTTTCTTCCATGGCCTGGAGGAGGTCAACACGGATGTCAGATTCTCGGTCATATACTTTCCATCGCCTCCTCTATTGGGTTTAGAGAGAGAGAGTATGCAGGTAGAAAGATGTTTGAAAACCTTGGGTTATTGGTAAACCAGTCACGAACCAGAGCAGAGCGATGGACGCTGATGTTATCCCAAACAACAACGTAGCAAGGCTGCACTGGATGCGCTGGCTCTGGTCAAGCTGGAACACACCAGCAAGGAAACCAAGGAGGAGCTGTTGTGATAAGGTCCAATAATGGCATGGCGGTGGAGTACCCCTCATTGGCTGATACCCATACAGCAAAAAATATATTTTTAAATATATTTCACAATATGCAAGAAGAATGGCCACAAATAAATATTTGCTAAAATATATTTATGTAAATATATTTTCTACTAATATATTTTAACCATATATAAATATATTTTTAAATGCATTTAAAAAATATGTTTTGACGTCTGTATATTTCAGTCCAAGAAAATGCATTTTCTTGCCACAGATATACATTTAGAAATATGCTGGTTGAAACTTAATCTATTTACTATTTCGAAATATATATTTCATTGAGCTTCACTGTTAGCAACATAAATTTCACTTTTTTTGTCCACAATTTATTTTTTTCTTGTCATATTCCTCTCCGTACTCCTCATCCACCTTCTACTCTTCATCTTTTGTCATTTCTTCCTCCTCTCTGGTGTCCTCGACCTGTTCCTTCACGTCTCTCTGGATATATTGTTTCTAACCTGAATGAGCTGACTTTGGCCCTTTTATCCTCGAATCTTCTGATTGGTGTGTGATAAACTTTGACTCCTAGTGTATCCACTTGGGTACTTGTGTGCTAATTGAGCTCACACTGTGCACACTTGAGTGAACAATATTGAATGCTAGTGCTTTCTAAATGACCACATGGTGTAAGAACTGAGAAATGTAGGGATTTGTGTAACACTTCACCAAATCTGAGTCAAAGCAGGGGAATAGAGTTTGTAGTTTAGGGAAATGGGTGTGCTTTTTTTTAAATGGCGTTATGGTTTTAAAATTTTAGTTTAAAAGCTTGGTTGTAGTGTTTTAGCAATAGAGAAAAACGGTAACTTGATGGTTACACTGATAACTGTTTTACTTTAGTTAAAAATGGTATCGACATTGAATACAATAAGCATAACATAAATACAACATGAGTTTTTTTATTCCTCATTCTCATATTATGTGCAATTTGACCCGGCTATATGTATAAATGTGGGTGGCCATTTAAAGCATGTGTTTATGCTTCTGACGTCATAACCGTGACCATTTCAGCTTTTGTTTTCTGAAAGGGTTTGTTGGATGGGTGGCTTTGTGTTGAGAATATAAGAACATAGGTTACACGCTAGTTTCAAAAGAGCAGGGGAAATCCTGTCCTGTCTACTTAATGAGCAAACACCGAATACCTTGGGAAGTTAATACATAATAATAGACATTTTTACTCGCAGTTCAGTGGTGGACTCGTATTGAAATGTACAGGATGCATAGTTAGTTGCTTCATGTTTGCGTCTGTGGAGAATCCCCTGTTTCTGTCCTCCTGCTGTCTCGCTGTGCGTCATGCTTTAATGCACAAATCAAAGGACCTTCTCTCTGACTGAGGCCGTTCTTTTGCCTTTGTTTGTGGTTTCAGTCTTTTACAGACTTCCTAAATCTTTATGGGTGCCATTATAGAGAGCTGAGGAATCTTTACTGGCATTAAGACGTAGTTTGCGATCAGTTAAAAACATAAAAGAACAAACTGATGACAAATATAGTTGAGAACTGAATGAGTGTATAATAGACCAAAACTGGATAGTGGTGGGGTGGGTGTGCTATACAATAAGCACAAATCTTAAACAAGCTCAATCCTGCCTGTTCATTTTCAATGTTCACAAAATCACACGCATCGCAGAAGCACAGCACTTCAGGGGCAGCTGTTGCATGCCGAGTCTGACATTCAAACAAAGGGTGTTATTATGATGCACGATCACAAAAACCTTTGATTGATAACACTGATAAAACAGGAATGTGACTGATTTCCTCTGCATTATGACGTCAGTATTTATTATAGACAAATCATCATGTTGACAGCAACATTAAAGAGACAATAACAAATAAGAGTGTCTGCGATAAAGACAGATGTTTTCATAATCTAGATGAAAACATACCAAGATTTTAGAAATGTTCCTTTTGTATTCAAAGGGTATTAAATGTCATGTGGTGCAACTTTAGCGTGGGCATATTAATCATTCTTATTTATTTAGTATTTAAACATAGTTTTTAAACATATGCTACCCTGCAAAAGTTTGGAGTCTGTTTCTAAAGAAGTCTCTTATGCCAATCAAGCTGCATTTATTAAGAAACAAATACAGTAAAAAACAACAATATATCCAGTAATACTGTGAAATGTTCTCAATGTAATTTATACATGTAATTACTCATACACTGTTTATTGTCACATGATCCTTCAGAAATCATTTGAATATGCTGATTTAATGCCTTAAATAATAAGTAAATAAATAATTAATGAATTAATTACTGAATGAAGGAATGAATATATAAATACAATATTGAAAATAGTTGTACTGTTAATATTTTGTGTAAATTGTGAGACTTTTTCCAGGATTTTTTGATGAATAGAAATAAAACAGCATTC
>CM050425.1:27845499-27897999 GCA_027564155.1 Gymnocypris eckloni scoliostomus
ATGGTTTATTTTCATCTGATTTCAGATGGACAAACCTGTACAAAGATTATTGTTTGAGTAATTATTATTGACCGAAGTTAAAACTTATTGAAAATTTCTCAGAAAAATCTGAGACTGGCCGTGAGCAGTTATTTCTATAAAATATCCAGTGATATTTCACTACTTTATGCAAGACATTATATAAGACTTCAAGCGATCTGAAAAGATGCTAAAACAACGTTGAATGTTGAATAGTCATGTCTGAACAGAATGAGATCATTTATTTTGATATAAAGTTTGGTGAGTCGAGGGACCTACAGCTAGCACATTATGGGATGTGATTATACATCTGTCTTAAGATCTACTGACTGACATTAAAAGCTCTGGTGAATATATTCCTGTTACACTGAACAGAGGCACAGCCAACAGATTGCAGGGAAACAACATACACACAAGCATCTGTAGAGGTTTAGTCCAGCTTCTTTCATACATGTAGTGTCCTCAGATCCTTGTAACGGTCTGTTTTTCATGAGATTTGTCCAATACAGATATCCATGTAACAGTGTTGTCCTTTCAGCTGGTCACCAGAACTGATCCACATCATTTGACTGGGTTTAAAAGCCTTTGAAGACCAGTCTACACTTTTACCAGCATTAAAGTGGTTATATATACAATCACTGGACATTTAAACAAGACATGCTGGCCTTTTTGAATTGATATTACCTGGTATATGATACCGCTTTATACTGAGTTTATTTGGTAAACTCTTCTGATAAATGGCTCTGTGCAAAAGTATATGATAGTACTAAATATATATATATAGTGCTGGACAACGATTAATCGCATCCAAAATAAAAGTTTGTTTTAATATAATATATGTATGTACTTTGCATAATTATTATGTATTTATAAAGACACACACATAGAGTATATATTTTGACAATATTTACATGATTATATTTATATAATTTATATTATAAATAAATATATAAACATACAATTTTTCTTAAACATATACATGCATGTGTGTGTATTTCTATGTACATAATACATATACACAGTAAACACACATATAAACGTTTATTTTGGATGCGATTAATCGTGATTAATCGTTGTCCAGCACTAATATATGTACATATATTGGTTTATATTGATATATTTCTCTTCTTTAAGTACCGGAATCCCATGTGTCTGCTTGGTGCTATTTTACAGGATTGATTTCTCTGAAAACTGAAATAAAACGAACACCACGTAGTGTCGATGAGTGCTCTGTTGGCAATATACTCAACAATATATGCATATTCTTAATTTATTTCAATTCAAAATACTTTCTGAAATGATATGCAGTGCAAGTCTGAAATCTTGTGCTTGGAGCCTTTTCTAGCACTCAATTCATCTCAGTCTGCTTTTGTGCTTTCCATTCGAATCATGGAAACGTTGCAAAAGGGAGGGTTTTCTCAGTCTTTCCCTGTGTTTAATGTCTGTTTTTGTACATTTAATAGACGATTGCTTATTTCATTTGCAGACGCTGACCCACTCTGTTATCCTGCACTCTTCGCACACAACATAACAGCACCAGTGGAACTTGCAATTGCAGCGTTCGCTGCGAGTCTGCTGTAAGATGTTGTGGCCCCGGCCACAGCACAGGCTCTCGCAGTTGTCCATTCCCTGGCTGGTCTTGTTACAGATCCGGCCCTGCGTCCCGGCAGAGTCCGACCCAGGGTCCCTCTCGCAGAAGTCCAGGGACTTCTCAAAGTAGACCAGATCGTTCACGTGGGCTCTCCGCCGGTGCGTCGGGTGGGCGTGCTCCACCTGACCCGTGTTTCTGTTGTGGGCTTTGATTAGCGTGGCGATATTAAAGCGATCCTTCAGCAGCGAGCCCACCGTTCTGAACTCTGGAGTCACCTGCCAGCAGGTCTTGAGCTGACAGCTTCCTGATGCGCCGTGGCATTTGCATTTCCTCCTCATGTGGTCAACCACAACCTGCACACAAGCAAAACAGATGAAGAAGACGTGAATATCTGGAAACCGCAGCATCTGGACCATAGCTGCCAATCTAGACCTGGCAATGCATTAGCGAAAAATCATCACCAATCACTGATTCGTGATGAATGGAAAATTATACAGATATTAATAGATGAGTCAATGACATTTAAGAGTGTACACAATAAGGAAAATTAGGTTTTAATATTTTATTTTAATAAAAAATATAGTTTTCTTTTCATAATGGAACTGTTGTTGATGGACGACATGTTTCATATATTACATATGTGAGAAATGATTCCTCAGTTAATGATTCCTGCCCTCTTTAAACTACATCTATGAGAACCTAATTAATAATTAAAGAAAAACAATAATTTTATTTAAATATTATGAATCAATTCATAAAGTGCATTAAGATTTTCATTAAGGTCATTAAAAAGATTACTTTCTATATATTAGTTGCTGTTTTTTGTATTGTCTTGTAAACTAAATTATAACACTATTACTATTTACATTAGAGAATAATGATTATACCAAAAAAAAAAAAATTATGATAAAATTTTATTTATAAAATCTGAACAGATCCACCCTGACATTTTTGACTTTACGCACATAAAAACAATAAAAAAATAATTAAATTCATAATTTAAAACGTGCACATAATAGAAGACGCATATTCAAGCCATTGTACAAGATGCACGAAACACATTATTAATGAATACATTAATATACCCAGATGAAAAAAAGATGTATTACTTGTGCACTTTTTCCCCTCTCTGTGGTTATAAGTTCCACCGCATGACATGTCAGCGTTGGAGATGAGGATGCCCTACTCACAAGTTCAGACCTCCCATTCTCTCAACAATACACTTATCTGTCATCCCCAGCTATAAACTTTTAGATCCAATTACCAAGAGGAAGAGGGGCCACCCTCACTACTGACAGATGCCCCAGCACCCACCCATATCAACAACACAAGCGCAAACATTACGGCTTAGCGATCCCACATTTCACACTGTCCCAGGCTTCCTAGCGCTTACCGCAGGACAAAACACAGTATGAACATCTTTAGAGATAAGTCAAGTTTTGTCTGTCAAAACTCAACGGATTAGGTTTCAAAGTACAAAATGAAGCTGCGCTATATCACGTCACTCATGTCTTGTGTTTTTCTTTCTTCAGTTTCAATCGTCACGTCACAATCCAGGACATATTTTTTCAGTTTCTGAAATGACTCAAAACAACTTTTCGATCCTCCAGAGTCGAGATCTGCTAAAACGCAATGTTCTGACAACTGTTGCCGTTCACCTCGAGTCGCAGGTCACTTTCAGCAGCTGTCAAAAGCAGACATCTCCCATCCCCGGAGATTGTGAATTCTTCAGGCTATACGGTTTGCATGCCGGTGGTTTCTATTTCAAGCTCTTTGCTACCATAGGTGCGCATGCAAATGGAGCAGGTCTGTTGTATATGAATGGGCTTAAAGAGACAGATATGAAACAAAACCTTATTGAGGCCAAAGATAACAACGATCAATCACAACAATACGCCCACAGTGGCAAATCAGGTACTACAAAACTGTTTTGCCAAAACACCAGAATTTCAGGCTGATCTCGCTCCGTCTGAGGTGAACACCTCTGTGGCACTCAAATGAACCCTCAGTGAAGCGTAAACAGAGATTAACCCTGTGTAGCACCAGCATTTTCATCCTCTCAAGGTCATTGTTTTGAAAGACTGCAACCTTTCCAAAGAGAGCCAAATCAGTTCCCTGAGGGCCGATGCGATGCGGGTACAGACAAATAAGGATATTCAAATCCTTTCGCTTTGAGCGCCGAGAACCTGGCGGGAATTTAAATGTCTCGCCTCCAGCAGTTAGGAAGTGGACCTGCCTGCTCTTGCCATGTGCGGCCCATGTTGAGGAAGCTACAGGCTTGGGATGGAAGATCGCAGGGTCTGATTGCTCTTCTTCCTCCTCTGCCTGGACTCGGCACCTAAGGGCAAGAGCGGCGTGGGTGCGCGGCAGCGCAGGAAGTGAGGAAGAGACAGGAAGTGCTCTCTTGGAAGCTGCCGCCCTGCTTAAGTGACAACAGGATAATCTCTGGGGTGTGTGGAGAGGTGGAGCCTGGCAGAGCGTCTAGCCTGAGGAGCTACAGATGAAGTGCAGGAAGCACTGAACAGATTAAAATCCTTAAAATAAAGCCTGTCAAGTCTCTGCAGTGCTCTGCTGGCACAGAACAAAACTTGTGGAACAATAGGCTTTATCGACACATGTGTTTTATTCAACGTATCTTACATTTCTATAGGGGTACAGGATTTATATTTACATTTAGTCATTTAACAGACGCTTTTATCCAAAGCGACTTGCAAATGAGGACAATGGAAGCAATCAAAATCAACAAAAGAGGAATTATATGCAAGAGCTATAACAAGTTTCAGCTTAACCCAGTACACGAAGCAAGTTTTTTTTTATTATATAATGAATAAAAAGAAAACAGATAAAATAGAAAAAGAATAGAGCAGGATAGAGGCCTTTTTGCTTTTGTTAATTGTACAAATAGAGAATACAAAAAGATTAGGTAGGCTAGTGTGTATGTATATATATATATATATATGTATATACTGAACAAAATTATAAACGCAACACTTTTGTTTTTGCCCCCATTTTTCATGAGCTGATCTCAAAGATCTAAGACTTATTCTATGTACACAAAAGGCCTATTTCTCTCAAATATTGTTCACAAATCTGTCTAAATCTGTGTTAGTGAACGAGATAATCCATCCAACTCACAGGTGTGGCATATCAAGATGCTGATTAGACAGCATGATTATTGCACAGGTGTGTCTTAGGCTGGCCCACTGTGCGATGATCATGCTGTATCGTAGGCCATCTTTGGTCGCAAGACCGTGACAACAGCCGTCTTTGAACCTCTCTCATTGTACGACACAGGACCACCGATTAGGAGCCAACATCACAGAAATAGCCACAATTGTTTCACGATGCCAGTCTTGCGTCTGGGACAGCCAGAAATCATGCAGTGTGTTTAGGGCTTCAAAGAGAGCAAATCTTTCAGTGTGACGTGTATTTGGCAGATTCGCAGTGGAAGAAGTATTGCAGTCATTCATCAGCATTTGATGTGTACAGCAACACGTGCCGCTCCAGAAGCTACAGCAACACAGCAGAAGCCGCTATAAATGGATCTGCAAGCAAAACATATTAGGGCCTATAAATTTGCACATTTTCTTTTCCGACATGTAGTGGATGTGGATGTTTTGAAGGGTGTGCTGTAATTTCATTGGTGCAGAGTGAATTGAGAGCCACATCTGGGCCACTTTAATTGAAGAAAAAGTGAGACAGGCTCGCCCATAAACTGGCACCAGACTGAGATCAAGTAAAACACATTGGTAACACATTTGGTGACCACAGGCAGCATACAGCAAAACAGTTGCAAGTCCCTAAAGTCAGATGCTTTTTCCTTCACAATACATCAATGATGTAAAAACTAATATTTAAAATAAGCAGCTCTTACTGTAATATTCAATGATTTGGGACTCGTCAATCAAGCCAAATACTTTTAAACTGAAACAGTATTTGCAGCATATTTCACTTTCTTAATGTGCTGCATTTCTGGGTGGGATTTTATTTTGTTCATCTGTATTTCATTGGGGTGAGAAATGAATGAATGAATGATGATGCATTTATATAGCACTTTAATGTTTAAATGTTTATTGTAAAAATGTGAGGCTGTGATATTATGGGTGAAAATAACTATCTCTGTTTGTCTCTCATTAGTTTCCATTACAGAGTTTCCAAATGGTAACATTTCCCAAAATGTATATATAAAATCTAATGGAATAATATTTCTTACAACATAATGCGTATCATAGAAAGACAAACTTCCCTCTTCTTGTACAATTAACTAGTGCATGTTATTAAAAAAAGAACTTTCAAAAACTCATTCAATTCATATTTCTTTAATAACTTGAGATATTTATAAAGGACATTAAATTAAGTGAATGATTGTCATTTATTCCTCTTAAAAACATGCTCAGTGTTAGTCAGATGTGTGCAATCTTCTTCTTGGTCTTTTCTGTAAAATATAAGCGTGCACATTTTTCTGAACACATGAAACAAATGATTATTGAATTATAAAATATAAAATGTGAACGCTTATATTTTACAGAAAAGACCAAGAAGAAGAGTGCACACATCTGACTAACACTGAGCATGTTTTTAAGAGGAATACATGACAATCATTCACTTAATAAATGCACATCTTAAAAAAGGCACATTTAAGTGTAGTAATATACTTAATACTCTATCTAGAAATTCCCAATGAGGAAATACATCACAGCTATTACAACGAGGCACAGACTTGCTCTATCGCAACACGGCTGTTTTCCGGTCAGTGTTCATATTCCTTCAATTTACTGTAAAACTATTCCAGAGAAAGTTGATCTGAGAACAAAAGCATCTATGTATGAAATGTAGATGTACTAAGAGGAGCAGTAAAGCAAGCACCGCTGTATGGGTCACAAAAGTAAAGCTTGCTTTCACGTGGCTTAACATTTTTTAATGTCTGCAATGCAAGTTTTTGTGAATGTGAGAGTGAAGGAAAATTGAAAGGTGGATTTTATTTCACACTGCATTTATATCTAAAATCTTTGTGTACCAGTCCAAAAAGCAGGAACATATTAGTGTCTGTCACCACAGACAGAGACTTTGCAGTCGCAGTGAGACACCGTTAGGTATAAGCTGGAGAGTCCACTTAAGATCTAGGACAAAATGATAACAGGGTGCCTGACAACATGATCCTCCATCTAATGGCTCTTGATGAATTGCTGAATGAGTATTGCTCGGTTCCTTTGATGTTTCAGAGGAGGCGTTCCACCAAAACCTCAATGTCCCAACACACGTCTTCATTAAAGTCTCGGACAGATGCGTGACCAGACTGTGATGTATTTGCTCAATTAAACATGTTTACATTTCATTCATGTGTGGTGTATACAGCAAAGAAATGTAGAGGAAATGTCACTAATACTTTTAGGTCAAAACATTGTTTTATAAACTGTTTCTGTAGCGTCTCCTGCCCTTTGCTTGCTTTGCTCTAAAAGTAGAAACGCCAACCGGTCTTCATTGAGTGGAAGGAGCTCCAATGAAAACATGCAAAAAATAATTTACAACCCCACTAGACGTTGCCATGTAATCGGCAACTACTACAAACACATAAAAACAGGCCCTGTTCTTTTTGCCATGCCGCTACATATGTTGTTGCCAGAAGCAGTGAATGGCAAATACTAAAACAATACAATTAAATCGATTCTCTTCAAGCAGTTTCCTTTTTTTCCCTCTGTGTTGCCCTGGCCAGTGACAGACTGTTTAAAAGTTGTACTTGGGGAAGGAAGGGCGAATGTCTTTCTACTTCCCGCTGTGTTTGATGTCTAAAATCTTTTGCTGGCTTTAAACATCTGTTTCCAAATAGCCAGCAGCCACTAATTAGAGCTTTTAACAAGACTGAACGTCGTGAGAACCAGAGGGTGGGCATGAGGCGACATGTACATCCCAGTAAAGTCACCACATTCCTCGACAAGCGACTACCTTTTCCGGGGAGGGAGGTGGGGAGGGGAGGGAATATATTGGGTCGCAAACCTTGCAAATAACAAAGCTCTACTGTGATACAGAGCGTGTCCGGTCCTACCCGGCCGGGACCCCTGCGTCACATCACCCATCTGCCAAAATTATGGGACCCAATTTCCAAAGACAATGGTCGAGGCGGTGAAAAACACAAATATATGTGACCCCGGAGCACAAAAGCAGTGTTAAGTCGCTGGGGTATATTTGTAGCAATAGCCAAAAACACATTGTATGGTCAAAATTATAGATTTTTATTTTATGCCAAAAATCATTAGGACATTGATTAAATATCATGTTTGGTTAATATATTTTGTAAATTTCCTACCGTAAATATATTAAAACTTGATTTTTGATTAGTAATATGCATTGCTAAGAACTTAATTTGAATAACTTTAAAGATGATTTTCTCAATATTTAGATTTTTTTGCACCCTCAGATTCCAGATTTACAAATATTGTCCGATCATAACAAACCATACATCAATGGAAATATTATTTATTCAGCTTTCAGATGATGTATAAATCTCAATTTCGAAAAATTGACCCTATGCTGGTTTTGGTCCAGGTTCACAGTTTTGAGAAATGAGTTTAATTGAAGAGGGAATTTTCTTTCTCATCCCGCTGACACTGACTCAAGTAAACCTGCCAACAGTAGCAGCAATATTTCGGTAGCAGCAAAGTTTCTTGTCTGTCTTTTTTCTGACAATCTGGTTTGGATGCCAAATAGACTCACTGGCAGGAGCAGAAGAAATACTCCTGAACAATGGCGTCTCTCTCTCTGTACATCACACCCTCGCTGGCAGCTTGATCAAACGCCACACCTCCGAACGGAGCTTCTCCGACAGAAATCCTGAACTTCCAGCATCTCTTATACATCATCCAATATAAATAACAATTAATCCGTTTAGAAACCGATAACAATAAGGATCCTTTGAAGTGTCCAAGAACGGGGGACTTTTGCCAGTAAAATCCACAATGATCATGATAACTATCATAATTAATCACGAAACTGTGACATAATTCATCAATAACAAAGATTTTAGAAACATACCAAATGTACACAGTCTCTAGAACGATGCATCTAAGCTTATAGCACGAGACAGAATTGGCCTTGAGAATTAGTAGACGTACTTTAGAAGGCAAACACGGCTACTATCTGTTACTTTATTTGGGACTGAGCATGTTTTAGTCTGAATAATCAAGGGAACCAGAAAACTGATGGAACGATACAGAGACAAATTATAGAAGAGGAAGCAGCAAACAATGAACAATCTGCGACTCTGTCTGTGTGAACCTGCCAGTGAAGCCCATCTGAGCTTATCATGGTCATTTACACTTCAGCTCTGTGCCGTCCTGATAAAGAGTGACGACAGATGATATCTTCCCTCCCAAGCGGATGAGCTGTCATTGTGTGAGGAGCAGCCACACCAAAAGCAGTCGCTAATATTGAAGTTACAAGCTATAGTGAAACTCTTAAAATCAGTCGAGCATAGCGATGGCGATGCCAAAGTCATTGCTCTGATTCCAGGGAATGCAAGAACTGGTAAAAATGTATCTTTTGAGTGCGATTGAAGTTAAAAGTGCATGCTAAATTTAAAATGTTACTACCTCAGGATTACAAGAAGTGCTGGTTTATAAGAGTAGAAACAGTACACACACTTCTAACCCAACAGCAGGAACTTTCTATAATGAAGTTGAAAATAAGTTTCAGGGAATACTGTCTAATTCCTACAGTAAGTACTGGCTGAAATTACATTTAAGTGTTGTGAAGTTACGCCAACAGCAATGTCAAACCAAAACGACTGCCCTCAACCACCGAATGAGCCAATAGTGGGTCTACAAGAGTAATCTGACCGGAATGGCATTACACTATGCACACAATATTTATTCAACTAATTCTATTTACTTAACTTTCATGATCTAATGGACTTATGGACATAAACTTATGTCCCAAATAAAAAGTCAAAAACATTGTGCATGCACACTCTCATATTTTAGCTTGCTTTGCTGTTAGACAGTGCTGTTTTGCAAAATGGAGTTGAATTTATAATATTTATATATATTTACAAAAGAATAAATCAGTAAAAAGTAAGTTATGCATAATGGGATGTTCAAGGGATAAACATTTACAGTAAAATAGCATTAAACAGCACAAGCAAACTGTCACATGAGTTTCTTTGAGAAAGTTTTATATCAGTGCAACAAATAAATAACAGAGACGGTGGAAAAATTGCAAAACCAAAGATGTCCACATGTGTACTTTTTCACCACCTCTGTTAGTTGTTGAAGTGATATTCAAATGCTTAGTAATTACTGTTACTCCAGAATAATACATTGCATATAATACAAATAAAAGGCCAATTCCAGCTATTATTGCATGGTTTCTTCATAATGCAATCATTGTGCAACTCCTAATCAGGTTAGGATACTCTTCCCAGCTCTCTTATATCATTTAAGAAGTCTTACATTTATGAACAATTGTGTAACAACTGCTTGAGTGGTCATAAAAAAGGATACATGTAAGAACCATTCAAAAGTTTGGACACATGTTTCTCGTGATCTTAAAGCAACTGTGAACTATCTGTTTATGTTTCAAACCGGTTTAAAAAAAAAAAAAAAAGAAGAGCCTATATCTGACCCTGGAGCACAAAAGCAGTGTTGAGTCGCTGGGGTATATTTGTAGCAATAGCCAAAAATACATTGTATGGGTCAAAATTATAGATTTTTCTTGTATACCAAAAATCATTAGGATATTAAGACCATGTTCCATGAAGATAATTAGTAAATTTCCTACAGTAAATATAACAAAACTTCATTTTTGATTGGTAATATGCATTGCTAAGAACTTCATTTGGATAGCTTTGATGGGGAAATTCTCAATATTTAGATTTTTTGCACCCTCAATATTCAATATTCAGATAGATTTTCAAATCATCGTTTCTCAGCCAAATATTGTCTGATCCTAATAAACCATACACCACTCAAAGGCTTATTTATTCAGCTTTCAGATGATGCATACATCTCAATTTAAAAATGACACTTAAGACTGTTTGTGGTCCAGGGTCACATATATGATGTTCTATACAGAAGTAAACATGTTTTGGGGATTGCTGACTTGGACTGCAGAGTGAAGAAAAAGCAGCGAACAAGTGGCCAGATAACTTAAAAAATCCCTCAGATCTGTTGGAAAGAGAGCTCTGGATGCTCCTCGTGAAGTTAGGAAAATATCCAGAGTGTTATCAAAGTAAACAGTAAAGAAGCTAAAATATACAGCAGTTTTGATTTGCTTTTGGTCGATAAACAAATTTGAAAACATATGTGTTATTTCATATTTCTGATGACCTTGTGTTCTATATGACTAACTGCTTGAGTAAAATACATGAAATGTTTTACTACAGTAAAGCCCATTTGTTTTCTTTGAGAAACACAGCTAACACAAGAAAGGTCATTAGGATCCATCAGTTTTTTTACCTTATACACGTCGTGTTATTCATCTCAGGGCATGTAACTTAACTGCTCTACACCGCTAATATGCCTCTTATTATCTAATTAGTACAACAACACAAAGAGACAACACCTCGATCCCTTACATCTCACTTTACCACGAGGAGGGACTCACTGATCAAAGGCAACACCAGGGAAGGCATATTTTGATAAAGCTTAAATGCCTTTTAAACATTTCCAAATCCAAAAATAACACATTTCAGAGAGGCACATGTTTGCTTTTGCTCGAGTGGAGTTATTGCTCATTTAAGTGTGTTGCTGTTGGTAGGTGGTTCGGGGGGGGTACGTGGAGATCGGAAAAGATTCATGAGAGCACCTAATTGAGCATAGACGGGACACCAGCTCGTACGTTTACACGCAGGCAGGAGTCCAGGCAAAAAGTTCAACAAACCTCTCGCAATGCCAGGGCCTCGCTTTAGAAAAACCAAGGATCGCACGACTCAGGGAACGCACAAACAAAAATGTTACGCTTGGCAAAACGGACAGGGATGAAGCTTTCAAGAGCACAGCTGCAACATGAGCGTCCCTTCATGTTTAACCGCCGCTCGGAGGAAATCTGTGGCTTCTAGGTACATCAAAAGAAGGAACTCAACCACTACTGTCTCCTATAGTACATGTGACGGTTATAGTATCTCAGTAGACAAGAAGTGCTCATCTTTGAACACCGCGTTTTAACACACCTTAAAAGGAGCGTAAGATGATCCCTTTGGAAATGCAATCCAACACTGCTGATTCATTCAGGCTTAGTGTCACACACACACACACACACACACACACACACACACACACACACACACACACACACACACACACACACACACACACACACACACACACACACACACACACACACACACACAACGCCGACTCTCACCTGCCTGCCAACTCTGTTGTTGTGAAGTCTCATCCTGGAGTGAATGTCTCTGTACGTCTCACGGGAGTCCAGGAAGTCCTTGGAGAAGCGTTCCCCAAACTCCACGTTGGGACTGCAGCCGCCCCATTCCCAGGAGTCGTGGGGGCCGAGAGCTTCGGCGGGAAATTGTTCCATCACGCCGTGCACCATCCCTTTCCCTCGGTTGATGGCCTCCAGCTGGAGACGGTTGAGTTTGATCCTGAACGCCTCCTCATCCCCTCGGCGTTTCTCATCACAGCCGCAGCCCTTCAGCTTGCCCATGGCACAGGCGTTGGACACGGCATGCACCACTCCGGCCGCTGCGATGGCATATGCAAACGCGCTTTCTCTGAAACCTGCCAAAGAGACAATACAAGGGATTATTCAGGCAAGCCTCGCTCAAACGTTGTCTATAAGCTCCCTTTGTGCTTTGTTGAGAAGAAAGCTATCGCATTCGAGGAGCCCTGATGTTTGACAGCAGTACCAGTATATTCCTTCACACAACAACAGAAAGACCTCACAGGACAAAGTTAGTGAATGCTGTGCTGCGTTGAAGCATCCAAAGCATGCACATGCAGGAATAATGGAGAAGGTGTGGAGACATGCTCATCTGTGCACAGGCTCTGCGCTGAGCTCAAAAACATGGCTGCAATTAACCTGGCTACTGTTAGCGGCTGTTTGATCTGCACTAATCACATGCCGCTCATCTGGATTTCTGCTCTCATCCGCTGCGCTTTATTGGACCTGAAGTGTGGCAGACTTTAAGGCTTTCCAAAATAGATTTAAGAAATTCCTCAGCAAATACGTTCGAACACATGAGAGCCACATGTAGCAGTAGCAAGTTATGTTGTAGTTCTTGTATAAGAATATTTAATTACAGTTTTTTTCAGGGTTTCCAGAGTAAAGAAGGTGCCTGCGTGTGCTAAACACTTGTTGAAAGCTAATGGTCTCTCAAACAATAATAAACGGAGGTCTCATAAAAGCAGACTCTCCTGAATCACTTTAGGGACAGATGGGGAATTAAAGAAGGCCATGCTCGGGAACATGAAAGAGCTCATAAAAGCTCAATAGTTTATAGTTCCTTCTGCCTGCTGAAATCAAAGAGCACTTCTTCAGCATGAAAAAGACCCACTTAAGTACACATATAAAATCCCCCAAAAGGTGCTGTCAAGCGATTAATCGCGATTAATCACATCCAAAATAAATGTTTTTGTTTACATAATATATGTTTACTGTGTATATTTATCATGCATATATATAAATACACACACATGCATGTATATATTTAAGAAAAACATGTTACATTTATATATTAAATATATTTATAGATAATACAAAATATCTAAATATAAATATGTACATGTAAATATTTTCAAAATGTATGCTCTATTTGGGTGTATTCATTTATACATAATACATATACACAATATACACACGTATATTATGTAAACACATTTTTTTTTATTTTGGACGCGATTAATCACGATTAATTGTTTGACAGCACTCATTTCTATATATGTATATATACAATCTGGGTGTTTTATTAGACAGCAGCTTGTCTTTTGAAAATCATATTTCCCATGTTACAAAAACAGCATTCTTCCATCTTAGAAACATTTCCAAGCTACGGATCATGTTGAGTGTTTCTGATGCAGAAAAGTTAGTTCATGCATTCATGACCTCTAGACTAGACTATTATAATGCACTGCATCTTCAATAAACAAGCTACAGATCGTACAAAATGCTGCGGCTAGAGTCCTTACCAGGTCAAGAAAATATGACCATATTACTCCAATTTTACAGTCTCTGCACTGGCTACCTATTAAGTTCTGTATCAGTTACAAAATATTATTACTTGCCTATAAAGCCCTAAATGATTTAGCTCCTGCGTACCTAACTAATCTTCTATCACGCTACAATCCAACCCGCTCCCTAAGGAACTAAACTCTGGACTCTTGTAGTACCTCGGATAGCAAAGTCCACTAAAGGAGGTAGAACTTTTTCATATCTGGCTCCTAAACTCTGGAATAACCTTCCTGATAACGTTCGGGGTTCAGACACACTCTCTCTGTTTAAATCACATCTCTTTAGCCAAGCATTCATATAATGCATCTCACAATCTTGTACTGCAAATATATCTGAAACACACATTATTATGCTTTAGTTTGGGTTGAACAGATAATTTTTGCTTGGATTACGCTAATTATGTCTCTATTTGTGTCTCTGTTTCTGGATTAACATCCCATAATTACACAAGCTTCAGTCTGGACCCAACCCTTAAATGATCCGAGATGACCGAACACCTGAGAAGAGATGATGACAACCCCTCAGAGAATATACAGAATTAACCACATTATGCCATAAGTTAAATATATTAAGTTTCTGCAAAATATAAATCTATTGTAGAGACTTAATTCCTGTAAAGCTGCTTTGCAAGGATTGTATCGTAAAAAGCGCTATACAAATAATCTTAAATTGAATTGAATATATATATACATATATATATATCAGTCTGGTAAATGTCTAAGATCTGAAAGAAAATATAGATATATGAAAATATGAAATGAAGCTATAAAAATGAAAGCCTGTAAAATTACTAGCTTTACAAACCTGGAAACATATGAATCTCTCTCAATAGATAGATGTCATACAAACATTTTATTTTTAATGATTAAATCACTAAAAAAAAAATGCATGCAACTTTAATGACAACGATCTGAACGAAAATAAATAAGAAGAAATATGAGAAACTGAAAGACTATGAAATTCCTATTTTGTTCTTTAAATAATCAAAAAATGAAAATGAGTATGTTTAATGTGAAATATAATATAATGACTTTTGCATCTTTCATACAATTCTGGATGTTTAAATCTAAAGTTTAAAGTTTCTAATTAAGTCATTAAAAGGAAATAAAACTCAGTCTGGTTAATGTCAACGATCTGAAAGAAACTCTACAAAAAAATAAAAACATATTACTTCTGCATGACCGACAGTCTACGTTCATATGCATTCGTGTGACCACTAAAGTTGGTTTATTGTAAATGATAATTCAAGAGAAACAGTCCAAGTTTGAACAAGTTTTAAACTGGCCATGACCCCGTGTCTACCACTTAAAAAGCGTGTTTAATGCAGATCGGGGCTTGTCTTATTAGGCCTGTGAATGCAGCCTCGCCTCACCTCCGTGTCCTGTTTTGTCCATCCCTGGCGATCACAAATGACTAATGAGCCTTTAAAATGTACATCAGGTGTGAAGCAGTCAGTGTCTGGAATTCAGTGTGTCTTCCAAAAATGCTTGCTGATGGCAGAGCTGCCCTCGGGGCACGGAGCAAAGATCTGAGATAGCTGAATGATGTTCAATTGACCTCACAGCTATTAAACAGTGACATACACACTCACGCAGAGGAGACCTGCATGCTGAAGTACACACACGACACCAGCCGCTGCTGCCCCGTGCAATCCTCTCATGATTCTATGGGGGGCAAACGGCACTTAGGCGCAGCCAGGAGACACGGACATGGAAATGCTGTTTTATATATCCTCCCAAGCCAATGAAAGACCTGGAACAAATCAATCTAACAAATAATTTAAAGTGAGAGGCACGCCCGGCTGCGCTGATGGTGGAGGAAGTGGGAAAATGAATTAAAGATTGAAGGAAACTGTCACTTTGGGTTACAGAAACTAACTAAACAGGTTTATGCTTTTGCCACTGAGGGTTGGGAAAATGCTGAAAGCAAATTCACAGCACTTGCACTGGCACACAGTAAAATGCATTAGCTGGCCAGGGAAGCCCTCTTGCAGGATATTTACGTCCACTCTTTAAGTGATATATGCCCAATGGCTGATAAAGCTGTCCTACTATCAAACATTTATGTGTCTCGGCCATATACAAACTTCAAGGATTCATTTCCCAAATATGGAGCAGTTTCTACATAGCCAAATCATTTAGATGTAGTTTAGTACACTCTCAGAAATAAAGGTACAAAAGCTGTCTCTTTTCAAAAGATACACGTTTACCTCAAAGTTCCATTTTGTTACCTTAAAAAAGATACATATTAGTACTTAAAGTGTACACATTAGAACCTAATAGGTACAAAAGCTGTCCCTTTTCAAAAGATACACGTTTACCTCAAAGTTCCATTTTGTTACCTTAAAAAAGATACATATTAGTACTTAAAGTGTACACATTAGAACCTAATAGGTACAAAAAGCTGTCCCTTTTCAAAAGATACAACCTCAAAGTTCCATTTTGTTACCTTAAGATACATATTAGTACTTAAAGTGTACACATAAGAACCTAATAGGTACAAAAGTGTACCTTTTGGAAATATGTATATCAAATCTTTTTAACATTCAGTTTTTGTACCAGATTTCCCAAAACTCTCTCCAAGTGCTCACAAACTAAAGAATGCATCTCATAATCTTGTACTGCAGGTATATCTGAAACACACATTATTATGCTTTAACTTGGGTTGAACAGATCATTTTTGCTTGGATTACGCTAATTATGTCTCTATTTGTGTCTCTGTTTCTGGATTAACATCCCATAATTACACAAGCTTCAGTCTGGACCCAACCCTTAAATGATCCGAGATGACCGAACACCTGAGAAGAGATGATGACAACCTCAGAGAATATACAGAATTAACCAAATTATGCCATAAGTTAAATATATTAAGTTTCTGCAAAATATAAATCTATTGTAGAGACTTAATTCCTGTAAAGCTTCTTTGCAAGGATTGTATCGTGCTATACAAATAATCTTAAATTGAATTGAATATATATATACATATATATATATCAGTCTGGTAAATGTCTAAGATCTGAAAGAAAATATAGATATATGAAAATATGAAATGAAGCTATAAAAATGAAAGCCTGTAAAATGACTAGCTTTACAAACCTGGAAACATATGAGTCTCTCTCTTTCGTTTTCTCTCTCCAAATAGATAGATGTCATACAAACATTTTATTTTTAATGATTAAATCACTAAAAGAAAAATGCATGCAACTTTAATGACAACGATCTGAACGAAAATAAATAAGAAGAAATATGAGAAACTGAAAGACTATGAAATTACTATTTTGTTCTTTAAATAATCAAAAAATTAAAATGAGTATGTTTAATGTAAAATATTATATAACGACTTTTGCATCTTTCATAAAATTCCGGATGTTTAAATCTAAAGTTTAAAGTTTCTAATTAAGTCATTAAAAGGAAATAAAACTCAGTTTGGTTAATGTCAACGATCTGAAAGAAACTCTACAAAAAAATAAAAACATATTACTTCTGCATGACCGACAGTCTACGTTCATATGCATTCGTGTGACCACTAAAGTTGGTTTATTGTAAATGATAATTCAAGAGAAACAGTCCAAGTTTGAACAAGTTTTAAACTGGCCATGACCCCGTGTCTACCACTTAAAAAGCGTGTTTAATGCAGATCGGGGCTTGTCTTATTAGGCCTGTGAATGCAGCCTCGCCTCACCTCCGTGTCCTGTTTTGTCCATCCCTGGCGATCACAAATGACTAATGAGCCTTTAAAACGTACATCAGGTGTGAAGCAGTCAGTGTCTGGAATTCAGTGTGTCTTCCAAAAATGCTTGCTGATGGCAGAGCTGCCCTCGGGGCACGGAGCAAAGATCTGAGATAGCTGAATGATGTTCAATTGACCTCACAGCTATTAACCCACCCACCCACAGCGACATACACACTCACGCAGAGGAGACCTGCATGCTGAAGTACACACACGACACCAGCCGGTGCTGCCCCGTGCAATCCTCTCATGATTCTATGGGGGGCAAACGGCACTTAGGCGCAGCCAGGAGACACGGACATGGAAATGCTGTTTTATATATCCTCCCAAGCCAATGAAAGACCTGGAACAAATCAATCTAACAAATAATTTAAAGTGAGAGGCACGCCCGGCTGCGCTGATGGTGGAGGAAGTGGGAAAATGAATTAAAGATTGAAGGAAACTGTCACTTTGGGTTACAGAAACTAACTAAACAGGTTTATGCTTTTGCCGCTGAGGGTTGGGAAAATGCTGAAAGCAAATTCACAGCACTTGCACTGGCACACAGTAAAATGCATTAGCTGGCCAGGGAAGCCCTCTTGCAGGATATTTACGTCCACTCTTTAAGTGATATATGCCCAATGGCTGATAAAGCTGTCCTACTATCAAACATTTATGTGTCTCGGCCATATACAAACTTCAAGGATTCATTTACCAAATATGGAGCAGTTTCTAGATAGCCAAATCATTTAGATGTAGTTTAGTACACTCTCAGAAATAAAGGTACAAAAGCTGTCCCTTTTCAAAAAGATACACGTTTACCTCAAAGTTCCATTTTGTTACCTTAAAAAAAGATACATATTAGTACTTAAAGTGTACACATTAGAATCTAATAGGTACAAAAGTGTACATTTTCAAAAGATACATGTTTACCTCAAAGTTCCATTTTGGTACCTTAAAGATACATACTAGTGCTTAAAGTGTACACATAAGAACCTAATAGGTACAAAAGTGTACCTTTTGAAAAAGTAGAGTGTATATTAATGAAATATGTATATCAAATCTTTTTAACATTCAGTTTTTGTACTTCTACACATTGAATAGCACCTAACTTAACTAAACCAGATTTTCCCAAAACTCTCTCCAAGTGCTCACAAACTAAAGAAGTGACTATTTTGTTCATTTACCCCTGCTGAAGACGACACTCTCGTAGGGGATCTTGTTCCTGGTCTCCAGACTTGAGCAGTTCCAGCGGTGTCCTCTGAACTGATGCTGGCACTCATGGATGGCGATCTGGATGCCCTGTATGGCCGAGGCTGTCACATCTGGATGTCTCATACATACGTCCAGCTGTTTCTTTGTCAGGCCGGGCAGGGTCAAACACACCGTGTTGGCATTGAGAATGGGGTCAAAGGGGATCCTTAGTCCCAGGATCTCATTTGAGTCTGCCCTAGAAGAGAGAATGAAACCTTATCATGTATTCAAATACATCTGCACGATAAAATTTAATAAATAACGAGGTAATAAATAATAAATACCCCGTGCATTGTTTACGTGTTTAGAATATACAAAGATCCTTTATTAATGGATCATACAAAACTCCTGCGGCACATATTAAAGTGAAAAAGTACCACTGAGGAGCCTAATGCTCATGACTATTACAAAATACACATGTGCTGGAAATGGATACCATACACAGAAAATAGGGCATCAAATGAGGCTGATTTGAGACAATTACACATGAGTTTACTGGACAAAGCTCCGTCCATAACAATACCACATGTAAGAATAGTTATGTGAAACTAGAAACGTACCTCAGTGTATTAACTAACTACTACACTGCAAACTACAGTACAATACAATAACTTAAAAGAAAATGCAAATAAAGTAATAAATAAACTGCAAACAAACTATAAGTGGGTTCACTGATATTAAATGAAGCTCTAAAGCCATTATTGATTAGCATAAATTATTACAATCTATGAATAAAAACTGAATCAAATAGCCCACTTTATAACTTTATGCCACTTACAAATATTTTAGTTGCATTAGAAAACAAAACTTCCCTTTTTGCACTTTTCTCAAAGATGTAAAAGCAACAACAGATGTACCAAAGTTTGAAAACACATATTTAGTTGTTTTTGAAAGTTTTAGGATGCACGCACAGAATATCACGCCAGTTCATGTTTGTGAGTAACTGTGTTCAGTAAATACATAGTCACGTGCAGAAACGAATTCAATCGTTTAAATCTAACACGAAACGACTGAGCAAGTTCTTACCTTTGAACTAGAAGCGACGCCAAAGCCAAAGAGCAGAAGAGTCGACATAACAAGTATTCCATGCTGCTGCTCTTCTGCTAAAGTCTTTCACAACAAGTCTTCTGCTTCAGATCGACCAAATCTGACGAACAATACGATGATGCTGGAGAGTGCCAAGCGATGTCGTGATACCTCATTCATGAAATCACTTCTCAACTTTTCTGCTGGAGCTTTCAGAATGAATGAAAATGCGAGCCGACGCTGAGATATCATCTGACACTCATGTACACAGCTATCTACTGTCTTCAGGACTTCTGATGTTTGCCTTATCTTGATGGCACTCAGACTACACTTAACTCTCTGCCAGCCCACCTCTGCGTCAGCGCGCGCGCACACACACACACTCACACACACACACACACGCGCGCGCTCACACACACACACACACACACACACACGCACGCACACACACAGAGCAGTCTGCCGTACAGGACAAGCGCCTCGTTAGACATATCCCGATAAACAGTTCCGACTCATTGGGATGCGAGGGATATTTCGGGGACAGATAGAGAATGATAGAATCTAATGAGGAACTTTCATGCTATGAAAATGGATAGAGATTAATGTTGAAGGATTTGACTGAGACACACGACAGGACACAAAGACTGTCAGCAGAGGTGTAAAATACTTGAGTAATTGTACTTGATTACTGTACTTAAGTATTATTTTACTTTATTCAAGAACAATTTAAACTGACTAGTACTTTATCTTGATTACATTTCTGAAGAATAAAAAGTACTTTTTACTCTTTACAATTTTATTTCAACTTAAAAAGTACATTACATTTGTATTTGATCTCATGCACATTAAATATGGGAAACGGAAGCTCAAACGTGAGAAGCAATGATCGTTGTTTTCATGCATCAAACACACAGTTTTACTTCAGTTATGACTTTCATCAGGTAAATGTCTGCTTCAGAAGTCCATCAGATCTGAGGAAGCATGTTGAGGTAACAAAGCTGTGTTTCCCCCCAAAAAAGTGTATTCATTATTCTTTCTGCTTTGATATAGAGCCATTAGCTGTGTAATATATTGGCTGAATGCACAAGATTGAGTGCAAATAACATCTGTTATTAAAAACTATTTGCTAAAGCTACAAAAAATATTTGCTGAGGAAAAACTCCTCAAAAAATGCCCCAAATAAACAATTAAAAGATGAATGATCCTTTTAGACAGTGACGTAGACAACACAAAAATCAGCGTTTAAAAATGTTAATGTTGTATGTTTTAATGACTCTCCTCATTAATTCAACCCATTCTTGCATTCTGTGTAGAATATGTTTCTAACCTCTGCGTCACATTGTTATTAAAAGTGATAGTTCACCCAAAAATTAAGATTTGCATGTCGTCCCAGATGTTTCTGACTTTCTTTCTTCAGATGAACACAAGACAAGATGTCCAGTCCGTGTAATGCTAGGAGACAGGACCACTCCAGAAGCCACACAAAGTGCGGTCAAGTTTAAAATATTAGTATTTTCATTTTCGGTTCATTATTGTTTCACTTAAGAAGACACTGAGACATTAACAGGGGTTGTATGAGTTACTGTCATATTCACTTTGTGTAGTTTCTGAAGTGTCATTTTTTACGTCCCATACTTATTATATGAAGAAAGATTATTTAGTTAAGATGATTTAGATCTTAGTTTGTGTTTCTCTGATAAATAAAAGTCATATATATATATATAACTGCATGATTTTACTGTACCACCAATAACCTTCTCCTAAATATAATGTATATAATGCATAATGCATGTTATAATATAATAAATTGTGTTTTGTTTTGTTTCGTTTTTTCCTTTTAACCAAACTTCTGTTTGTATGTCAGAAAAAAGTACTTCTACTTTTTTAATACTTGAGTATAATTTAAAGTTGTGCTTTTTACTTTTACTTAATTATGTTTTTGGCCAGATACTAGTACTTTTAATTGAGTAAACTTTTCAATGAGTATCTTTTCTTTCACTTAAGTAAATTGTTGAGTACTTTTTACACCTCTGTCAGTCAGATAAGCATACAGTTATATATTTCAGTAGGCTACTTAAATGATCTTGAGGCATAAAATACATTTACATAGCATAAGTGTTTTTCATTGGCAGTGGTTGATTAAAAAAACCTCTTATATTACAATAAATACCTTTAATATAATTATTTTATGTAATTTAATATTACAATTGACTATTGGGTATTAATAGGAATAATGGTATTTTTGAGCCAAGTTGTCACGCATAGTATATTCGCTTTACATACCTTTTAATTGAATTTGCCATAATATGAATTGTTTTGTTTTCGTAACTGTTTAAATTTAGCTGAAAAGTCAAGCTGTTCAGACTTCCCCATATGCCACTATTGGGGCATGTTGTCACAAAAGGTCAACACGTGTTAAGTGAACTTTGCCTTTTTATTACATAATGAAAAGAAATTCAAAGTATTTTCTAAATGTATATAGTCATATAGTAATTTCACAGAGAATAGTCTCTTAATGTATGTCTAACCTTCTATGTTTAATTCCTATAAGACTTCTTTCTTGGTGTTAATGTTATCTGGAAACACAATTACAGACACTGAATTTATAGTAAATCCATGACAAATGCAAAATACAACCACATCTTACATGCTGAGAAAAGAGCCAAAGCCCATTAAAGCTGAAAGCTTTCGCGTAGCTTTTGTAATGTTTGAAATCCATTGTAATTCTTCATTTCAAGATTTAAATGAAGAGTGTGTCAATAAAGCGAACCACAAACAGTTCCTTCAGTGTGGCAGCGAGGTTTTACTCACAGTGAGGTCACACGGTGGTTTTAAACTTCAGTCTTGAATAAGGGTGAACGGCCCCCGCTGACTCCGAATGAATTGATAATGATCTCTGTCTTCAATTAGGCACCATCACAGCTTAGGTTTTAATACTAGTTCATGACAAGTTAAAAACATTACAACAGGCACATTCCCACTCGAATGTTACCAGTAAGATGTCGCAATCCTGTTTCCATCTGCTGAGGATCCTTGCCAAGAGATCTGCGGTCAAGAATCTAACACATGCTGATTTTAATTGTGTCCTAATGTCAACCGGGGAAGCCCTTTCTCTATGATCTATTTAATTGTAAAGCATTAAGATAATTCAGCAACGACATTTATCCACGGCTGAACAACACATCTTAAATGTCTGAGAAAGACATCATTTAGTAAAAGGCAAAATCATTACAGTAATTTTACTGGGATTAATCACATAATGATTTCTAGTCTTGTGATGTAATGACTCATATGAGCAAAAACAGTCTTGTTCATTGATTGTAGTGATTACCAGAAGAGCCCGAAGGCAAAAGATCATTTCCCACGACACAGAGGTGTGCTGCGAGTTGCGTGCACTTTTCCTTGGTGAAATGGCATTGTGGATGGGAAGAGCTCTCGTCCTTGTCTAAATCGTCCCACTAGAGACGTTTAAATTATTTACAGTCTGGCTTCAGATGTTCTCCAACAAAGTCTTCACGGCTGATTCAGTATAGACTGAGAACAGAGACATGAAAAATCCCAAAATGAAGAAATAAACATAAAAATGTATCTTAGATGTGTAACATATCCCGCCGTAAAAAACAGTTCTGAATTTATTCAAGCTTTATTTACCGAATTATTCTCATTTTACATTTATGCATTTAGCAGACGCTTTTATCCAAAGTGACTTACAGTGCATTCAGGCTATACATTGTTTTAGTACATGTGTTCCCTGGGAATTGAACCCACAACTTTTGCGCTGCTAACGCAATGCTCTAACCACTGAGACGCTGTAAAAACACATTTTAAGGAGGCTAAACATTTCCCCGTCTTCTTTTAATTAGCATTTCCTCTATTCACGAGTGGGTAAAAGATGTGACGCTACAAGAGCAGAAACAGAGCAGAGGTTAAAAGGATCAACGCCGTAATAACTGGACGTCTCACTGAGAACCCCCTGCAGTGGAGCAATGACACATCTGTGGAGAAATGAGTTCTTGCAGGGAAACCTTCCCTTTTTCAGGGAGAATAAAGATGAGTACTGAGCTTTGGGTTTTCCCATAGGAATATTTGTCTCTTTTCTGTCGTCAAGTCATTGGAGCATGATGGGAAACGACTTTTTGATTGGCCTAATGGTGTAGTTATTGGCTCCTAAGACACAGAGAGTGAGGACGCTCAAAGAATAGAGGAAAATAAGCATAACTGTTGCCTTCTGATATGCTTGTTGATATGTGGAATGGTTGCAATCAATTAAATGTTCATTGTGTTGGAGCAAAACATTTGGCGGATTAGAGAAGTTTTGTTTTTGACTGTCTTAGCAACCCAAACAAAGAGTGTTTTGTGCTGTTTAGGAGATGCCTAAAATTGGCCACATGAGATCTTTATAGGCCACAGAATGAAGCGGTCTGTTTTGATCATATAGTCACATCGTTTGTAGTCTCGCGTAGCAAGACCTTTAGACTGACGGTGAAGGTCTGGAATAGATGACAGCCTCCATTGGTCAAGCCCCGCCCATGAGGCCTTTTAACCGACATGTCAAACAACCAATCACAGCTCGTTTCGTTCAGCGTCATGTTTCGGAGCGTGGAAATGTCGCCACAATAACAAACCCATGTGTGAAACTCTCGGATGTATTTTAAAGATACTTTAAATATTTCACATACTTTTGAAACTCCAGCGTTTAGTTGATCCTGATAAGCGTTCGCCGTCACAGTTGTAAACATAACGGCTTTCTTGTTTCGTGAGGGGGTTTGACATCACGGTATCTTTGTTTATTTATTTATTTATTTAGTCATTTAGCAGATGCTTTTATCCAAAGCGATTTACAAATGAGAACATTATAGAAGCAATCAAAACCAACAAAAGAGCAACAACATGCGAGTGCTATTACAAGTCCTGGTTAGCCGAACGCAGTACACGTAGGAAGGTTTTTTATTTTTTTAAGAAAAGGACTATATAGACAAAAGAAACTTAGTGTTAGTTTTACAAGAAAAACTAGCAGTTAGCAAATAAATATGCAATTGATAGAGGGTCAAATATGTCTGTGTTTTAAATAAAATAAAATAAAAATAAAAACTTCCTACGTGTACTGTGTTAGTCTAACCAGGACTGAACGTTAAAAAAAACTGAACTGTTTCCAGGCTGAACGTTAAAAAACGCGACACACACGTCTCCCGGAAATCCTGTATAATTCAACCAATCCGACGACGACTTCGACACTCCTGAAGTGTTTCCAGATACGTGTACCATATGCACCAGATGTTCAGCCGGTGACGTCTGAGGCTGAGAATACATCGTTTGTAACATTGTTCGCTACAGTGTAGTATTAGCGGTTATTTATCATGCATATTAGTTGTTGGACTTAATAACATGCACACTCACTTTAAAACCAGCACAGCAGGAAACATGTCGTTAATTATTCATTTCAACAGCAGAACATGATTCCTTAGAAAATAAACATCTCCAACTTGTGTGCATGTTGTGTCGATACATATGTAGATCAAATGTTATACTTCCTGACGGATCAGATATTTATTTTAATGGATAAATACTTTTTTGAACATGTGCATTTTTTGTTTAATTACACTGAACTCCACGCCACAATGTACAACTGCACTAATAATGCCTGAGCATGTCAAACCAGCAGGACATGATATCTGAAGCCCCCCCTATCGGCCCTTCTTCTATTCAAGTTCTGGTTCTGGTTCTGGTTCAGGTACTTGCCCAGCTGCTGAGTTGGCTAAGCCATGGCTATTGAAAAACAGCAGAGCGTTGCTTGTTTTCTTTACCGCTTGGGTTGCTGCTATCACTAATGAGCAGAATTGCACCCGCTTGCTTGCTGTTCTTGGTACTGTGAACATGTTTGGGTTGCTGCAGCAGATGGTATGACTATAAAGGCATGTGAAGCAGGAGAATATATTAGAGATAAGAAAATCGTTTGTCGTTTGATTGAAATATGCTCGGTTTGATGGCAGCGTGCCACAATTTTAATCTTGCTATTCTTGGAAGTACAGTAGAGACCACCGGTGAAAATGCTTCTAGTTTATTCAGTGAATATGTACAGTACATATCGAGGGGTGAGAACCAGGCGTGAGTGACATTTTTGGTGAAATAGAGATATAGATATCAAATGAAAGCTCTTAATGAGCTCTTTCTACTGGCAAAACTACTGTCATCCACGAGTGTACACATTTTTATTATAAACGATTGAAATCAGTGCACAAAGTCAGATCAAACTATGGTAATATTTTTGTTTTGGCTCTCCTGTAAAGTTGGTGAAATGTCACTTACACCTTTCTGGTTCTCACCCATTTCGTATTGATAATATTCAAAACAGTTGTTCTGAATCATATTTTTGTAGAAACTGTGATGCAGGATTTTTAATAAATAGAAATCTTATGTTACTCTATAAGTGTCTTTACTGTCCGTTTTGATCAATTGAATGCAACCTAGCTGAATAATTCCTTTAATTAATATTATCAAATTAAAACTTTAAAATCATTACAATGAAAAATTAAGATTTAAACGTTTATGAATTCTAAAACGAAAACGAAATATTTAGAAAAGACACTTTTTCAATTACATTTTATTTCCAGCAGTCCGAAAGCTTTTGTTTATATCCAGTATTTAAATACATTTTAAATCCTATATTTTCAATGTGGTCTCTGACTTTTGCATTGATTCTGCACAGATCTGTGCTTCTGGTATTCATCCATGAGCAAACCGTTTACCTAGAGAAGAATGAATGAAGAGAGAGAGAGAGAGAGAGAGAGAGAGAGAGAGAGAGAGAGAGAGAGAGAGAGAGAGAGAGAGAGAGAGAGAGAGAGAGAGAGAGAGAGAGAGAGAGAGAGAGAGAGTGAGAGAGAGAGAGAGAGAGAGAGAGAAGAGAGAGAGAGAGAGAGAGAGAGAGAGAAGAGAGTGAGAGAGAGAGAGAGAGAGAGAGAGAGAGAGAGAGTGAGAGAGAGAGAGAGAGAGAGAGAGAGAGAGAGAGAGAGAGAGAGAGAAATGAGACAATGGCACACAAAGAGTATAAAACTGAGGGAGACCGTTCACCTGTGAATTGCGGTCATTAAGATGATGGTGAAGATAACAGAAGCAAGAGTTATTCAGAGGTCAGTCGCTCTGAACAGCTGGCCATGCTGAACGCTTCTGACCTTACATCAAGATTCTACGAGTAAACCTCCCAAGATGCACTGCACTCACACACTAAACCTGTCTGAAAGATCTCGAAAGGTTCTGAACCAAACAACAGAAAAGTCCAGCAAACGAAGAGCCTTTTTGATGAATTAAACAGCGGCTTCTGGTCAAGGTTTATTTTTTTCTTTCAGAAATCACTCAAAGCACCCTGACATCACCTATAACTGTCTGAAAAAGAAAACGACACTGAATAACAGATGCAGGCATTCCCTGTACAAAAGAAAAATTGGTGCACCCTGGGACACCAAAATAATCTATGATCCCTCTGCGCATCAGTTCCTCCAGCTTTTCTCTTGGAATGTACAACAAACCCGATCCGCAAAGACCACCGGTATCTTCCCACTTCAGCCAAGCGCTTAACTCTCGGACTAACCCATACTAGTCTGACAACTAACAACTGCTCCCTCTCTGCACCTTACGCCCTCATTCAGTGCTGCTTTGATCGGAAAACACATCATTCTTTATCGATCATGTTTTCTACACCACTGGGCTCTGCGTGGTCACCGTAAAAACTGTGCTTGCTTGTGTTTTGTACAGGGGTAGTTTATGCATAACATGTCTACAGCATGACTTTTGGATGCAGCCTTTTTTTTTTTTTTACTTTATTTTAACAAATATTTACTTTTGAAGAGTTCATTTGCAAAATCAGATACTCAATTTTCTAAAAGCATGTTTTTTCATTGTGCTTTCCAGTTAATCTCAATAAACTGCAGTTGGGTTATTTTGATTAGTTTAAAAAAACAAAATAAAATACAGCTAATACAATACAAACATGATTTTTGAAAAAAAAAAACAGAGTTATCTGTTTTTAGAAATAAACTCTTCTTTTTTTATTATATATTTTTAATAAAAGCATCGAACAAATTATAATAATAACATTAAATAAATAAATGTTAACTTTGCTACTTAACATCTAACATCTACATTTTTTAATTCAAGTAAAAAATATTACAATATATAACACCACTGAATCATAGATAACCCCAACAAAACCTCATTTAGTTGTTAGATCAAACAGACAGCTTTTTAAGGTAATAATGGCGAGTTACCACTTTACAGTAGTTTCTCGATTCATTTGAGAATAACCAGTATTATGTACAAGCACATATTATTACTGAATTATCAAAATAATGTTTAAAAATGTTTTAGATAGGTCATGGTATATCACACCACAGAACATATTGAAGTCCCTTGAGAAAATGAAGTGTGCTTAATTATACCGAATGTGCACTTGGTGTTCTTTAAATCTTAAAAGTATTTTTTGAAACCATGTCCCAGCATTTAATATGATATTAATTAAATAAAAAGGTCAATTGGGTGTACTTGAAGAGAGTATACTTTCATGACTGCTTCTTAGGTGCACTTTTAAAAAGTGCACTTGGCAATAATGTCAAATTAAAAGAACATTTTAAATAATTACGTTTTATTACTCTTGTCTTAATAATTGCCTCGTACTCATATATGTATTTCAATAACATAATAGTTTCAAAGACACTATTAGTAATTATGAAATTGCATAGAAAGATGTTATGAAGTGGGTCAAAAAAGAACTCTCAGAACTTTCAGCTAACTCCATGTAATATAAACTAATATATATAATACCTTTTCATTTAATTGTAAATAACATGAAATCATATGCCCGAAAAAATCCCATTCAGCTCACATTTAGGTAGACTATATTCTTTTATTTATAGGCCTACTCGTTTTAACAGAATGCTAAAGTAGGCGTCTTCTCCACAAGTTGAATTTTATGCATCTTCTTATACCGTTGTTGGCCGTTCTCAGTTAATACACTCACAGTTGTCTTTGATTTGGTTGTACTGATCTTCCTGCTACTGATGACCCAAGTTACGCTGTGTAGTCTTTCATCAAAGGCTCAAACATATCTGAAGTGTTTCATGTGAAGCATCCATGAAATGAGACAAATAGCTCCATCTTGTGTTAAGTGGCAGGAAGTGTGTTACTGTGTGTGTGTGTGTGTGTGTGTGTGTGTGTGTGTGTGTGTGTGTGTGTGTGTGTGTGTGTGTGTGTGTGTGTGTGTGTGTGTGTGTGTGTTGTGTGTGTGTGTGTGTGTGTGTGTGTGTGTGTGTGTGTGTGTGTGTGTGTGTGTGTGTGTGTGTGTGTGCGTGCGTGTATGTCCTGATTTTGCAGAGTAGATGTGTTTCTGGGTCAACATATTTATGATCAACAGATCATATTTCCATATGGATATCATCATGATATCATATCATATTTCAACATATTTTGTTGACCCAGGAACAACATTTTAATCCAAAAAATGAATCTTGACTATTTCCCTAAACCTAAACCTAACCTTGCCCATGAGTAATCCCTAAAATCAGAGGAAATTATAGATGAATGACACTGATTATAAGCCTAAACTTCACAAAAATGATAAACTTGTTCTTCAAATCCGATTGGTTAATAACAATGTTGTTCCAGGGTCAACAAAGATGTTGATCCAGGAACATGTCACACTTGGTAAAATCAGGTTCTGTGTGTGTGTGTGTGTGTGTGTGTGTGTGTGTGTGTGTGTGTGTGTGTGTGTGTGTGTGTGTGTGTGTGTGTGTGTGTGTGTGTGTGTGTGTGTGTGTGTGTGTGTGTGTGTGTGTGTGTGTGTGTGTGTGTGTGTGTGTGTGTGTGCGCACGAGGTTGGCATTATCCTCTGAGACCGTATGCCTGCAATCCACAAATCCATAAACACTTCATTGCAGGTCCATTTTGGAGACAGCAAGCCTGATCTAACTGAGGACAGGGACTCCATTTCCATCTGGCGAGTCCAGAGCATGCATTGTTTATTGACACAGACTTGCACGCTGGGTCTCTTTACGTTTAGCCCGTCCAAAAAGAGACACAAATGGTAACTATGAGTAAGCTGCGTTCTGGAGATATTATCAGCACTTAAAATCCTGATATTGAAAGGTTAACAACCCAGTGAGAGCACTAAACCATAAAGAGAAATGGTGCAGGTAATTGTGTTATTAACTGAGCAGAGTCGATGCCATCAGGGGAGGAGGTGAAGATACATATCACTCTAAAACAACTCCAGGATTTAGCAGTGATTTACTGATTTTACTGTCAAAATTATCAAGTTTTTGCGGTAACACAAATGATAAATTATAACACAAATTATAACACAATTATAACACAAATTTCTCGTATGTGTAAACTTACCTGCCCAATAAAGCTCATTATCATTCTCATAAATGCATTATGTTGCATTGTGGGATAATAACAGTAGTAGTATTAAATATTAATTAAACAAACATTTTCAGAGCCAGTGCAACAGTGGCAACACAATTAGTTACATGCAGTAAAATAAATGCAGAAAAAAGTTTAGTTATTGGCCTACTAAATTTACAGTAGCCTATATGTGGCCTTGTTATAAAAAAGGATCATAAGTATTATTATAAGTAATTCCATCAGGGTAAACAACAAGGAATGTTGTCCTGGGTCAGAAACAACTGCAAATTAAAGTTATTACCGTGCATTCTGGGAACATAAGCATCAGTAGTATTATGGAAATCACACTATAACTGTAACGAGTACAGATGACTGTAATGCTCTAGACCTGAACTGTTAAGTCACAGTAATCGTAATAAAGCACAGCAGCTAGTAGCCATGAACATACCATAAGTACAGGTTCAGTTTTGTAGAGTGCACTCTTCCATCCCATCATGCACCTCAGACTCACACAACAGAGTCTGACAGGGCCTATACGTTGTAATTAGACCGATTACCTCCCGATAAAATCTCCTGCGAGGTTTCAGAGCCTTTATTCTCTGCTTGACTTTTATGAGCATGTCTTCCTAAAGCAAGCATCTCTATTTAGATAAAGACTGGTTGTCAGAACAAGAGGATGCATGGTGGTGTTATATTACAGTTATATTCACTCAGGCTATCTGCCACACACATGCACCTGTGTACACATGCACATAAAACAAGTCCTGTCCGTGCATTCCATAACGAGAGAAGACACTTTTTCCTCTATACTGATATATAAATCCTACAGCAAAATCTCCATTACTGCAAAAATGCATTATTCAACAGCTTAAATGATTACCACCTCTACGGTTGCAACTGGAGTTCACGGCCTCTCGTTTGAGCGTCTTTGCACCTCATTGTCTGAGAGTGAATGAGAGTGTCTGCCATCATGCCGTGTATCCACCCACAGTGGCAGGCTTTCATTAGTGCCCTCTGTGTTTTACTATCAGCAGGCAAAGAAAGAACGATTGTCTCATCATGCACATTCCAGTGTGTGTGTGTGTGTGTGTGTGTGTGTGTGTGTGTGTGTGTGTGTGTGTGTGTGTGTGTGTGCGTGCGTGCGTGCGTGTGTGTGTGTGTGCGCGTGTGTGTGTGTGTGTGCGTGCGTGTGTGTGTGTGTGTGCATGTGTGTGTGTGTGTGTGTGTGTGTGTGTGTGTGTGTGTGTGTGTGTGTGTGTGTGTGTGTGTGTGTGTGTGTGTGTGTGTGTGTGTGTGTGTGTGTGTGTGTGTGTGTGTGTTAAAGTACATTGAAACACAGCAAATCTATTGACTAATAAATCTATTGACTGTCTGCAGTATTCTGTCGATGGTTGTGTGTGTGTGTGTGTGTGTGTGTCTCTCTGTCTCTCATTCCCTCACCAATGCTCCTGGCACATTCCCGGTCTCCATCTTACCCGCTATCTTCAACACTGTTGGCTACGCAGCCCAAATTCCTGAAAATATGAACTTGTGCCGTCTTGTAGGACTCATACTAATACAAAGGGAGTCTTTTCCAACTGCGTAAATAACTCAAAACAACACCTTTCTTCTGCTGCCATAGTGAGAGAGAGAGAGAGAGAGAGAGAGAGAGAGACAGAGAGAGAGAGAGAGAGAGAGAGAGAGAGAGAGAGAGAGAGAGAGAGAGAGAGAGAGAGAGAGAGAGAGAGAGGGAGAGAGAGAGAGAGAGAGAGAGAGAGAGAGAGAGAGAGAGAGAGAGAGAGAGAGAGAGAGAGAGAGAGAGAGAGAGAGAGAGAGAGAGAGAGAGAGAGAGAGAGAGAGAGAGAGAGAGAGAGAGAGAGAGAGAGAGAGAGAGAGAGAGAGAGAGAGAGAGAGAGAGAGAGAGAGAGAGAAGCATTGAGCCTTGACCCTGTGTGAAGTCAGCCAGTTAGAACAACAATTGTAAGATTTGATTAACGTCAATGAAAGGAAAGTGTGACATATGCTTCCTTATGATGTTTATATAAATATCTCAGGCTGAAATGGGATCATATCTCCCAGTCAAAACGTCATGTGAGAGATACAACATTTAATCAAATTACCACCGAGGAAAGATGAGAGACAAAGACAGACTATAGACACAACCTTTCTCGCCAGGTCTTGTCCGTCAGTCTGAATATGTTTATTTGTACATTTTATACTAAGAGTCAACTCAATATGTCAATTAAAAGCCGGTATATATATATATATAAGTGATAGATAGATATAGATAGATATAGATAGATAGATAGATAGATAGATAGATAGATAGATAGATAGATAGATAATATAAGTACTTTGTTAGAAATAAAAAACACTGATAAATACAACAAAATAAGCAGGAAACAAGTGTTTGTGAATTTTATTCAGTGATGAGCAGCTATAAGAAGGATTCTCACTTCCAGTCTTCACTTATTCAAATCTGAAATATTCCTTTCAAATGCATTGTGATTAAATATCCAAAATATACAGTTCTGGTATGAATTATTACAAGATCGCTTTATAAACAGTTGTTTTGAAGAGCAGTAAATAATCTTTCACATCTTTGCGCCATGTGTTTTTTCAGATCTGAGGTTGCGTAAGAGAGACGAACTACAAATTTAAGATAAATAGACAAAGTCTAAGATAAATAGAGCTGAATGCCGTCATTCAAGTGACAAAATTAATCTTAATTTACATTAAGTGGACATGCTGCCCTTTTTCAGTCTTAAGTCCATTATGCTTATGCATAAAACTAATGCATGTGAAAATGATATTTCTCAATGGTCCGTGGCTCACAAGCGCAACCTTGCGAAGGTATTTTCCAAAAATGCAATACTTTCCAAACAAAGGATTGAGATTAACACTTGATGAAAGTCTCATGGCTGACCCTGTAATAGCTCGTGAAGCTCGCCATTCTTTGTCTGTTTCTTGACTGCATCAATATTATATTTCAAACATAATGCATTTAGATGACACTGAACTTGTTGAAATGATGTTTTGATGACGCTCCAGTGAGAGATACATTGAAAAAAACAATAAGGTGATAACACAATGACAGTTTCTCATACGTTCCTGTGATTATTGTCATTAATGGTCAGTTGTAATCTGCGTTGGGAACTGTTGAGCAGTGTTAGCGTACCGAAAGGGTTTCAGAGCATATATATGAGGTCAACAATATAAGAACTCTTAAAATCTGAAACAAACCACTGAAAATGCATTTCACTAAGGAGCAAACTGATGAAAAATAGTGATCAGTCTCAGTAAAAGTGCATTAAAAGCCCATCGATTAAATATCTCACAAAGAGTTTTTACATGTTGCTTCTCTTGCATTTGAGTTTAGCTTTTACTCGTTCTGTTAAAAGTTCTCAAAGTGCTTTTGAAAGAAAATAACAGAGCATTATTAATCACAAGAAGTAGTCATGATGATATTAAATGCTTATAAATAACCATCTTAGTTCCATATCCAGCCTGCTTTACAGAGCATATGCCAAATATCCGTTTCTTGTTGTTCTGTCACTTCAGAGCATAAACAGCATTGCACCATGCTGCGCCGCTGACGAAGATGTGCTTTCTGCACTCATTATATACTGTATACGGGCTGATCTAACAGAAAATATACACAAAGCCCTCTGATGAGAAGATTTCTGAATGTCTCGACTTCACAGCTGAAGACTCCTCCTAAAGACTGAATCACAAGTCAGACACTCCTCTCAGCATTTGAGATCGTATGCATGATGCTCTAGATTCTTTTGTTTTAGTCCTTAAAAAGTCCTCGCTCTTCTCATCATCCCATTATCAAGGGTTCTCGGTTAGTGACACAAGCTCAGTTCCTTCCTGACCGAGCACTTTTTACACTGGACCACGCAGCACCAGTGGAAACGGCAGAGACAGTTTTCCTCCAGGACCACCGTCTCGTCCCGGTGACCCCGCTCACAACACAGAAGGTCACATCCGCTCACGTCCAGCGCCGTGCTGTTGCACATCCGCCCGCGCGTGCCCAACGAACCCGTCTTCCGATTGGGCAGGCAGAAGTCCGGCGACTCGGCCGAGTAGATGAGATCTTGCTTGTCTGGAGGTTTGATGTTCTGCCCCACTGGAATGAGAGTCTTACCGTCATTCCCACCCATCACTTTGGATGCCCCGTTGAAGCGCTCGAGCAAACGGTTGCCCACCTCGCGGAAGAGAGGCATTTTCTTCCAGCAGGTCCTCAGAGTGCAAGAGCCAGACAGCCCGTGACATTTACATTCAGTTCTCATATAATTCCTCACCGCCTGCAGTTCAAGACACAAAGATAGTTCAGTGAGATAAAAGGAGAAGTTATTTAGAAGGAATTTACCCTCGTCTCTCCTCTCCCTCTTTAGCCTCCAGCCACTGGAAAACATACAGTTCTGTACCTGTTGAAATGAACATCTGATAAATGCTGCGTTGCCATTTTTCTAACTTTAATTCCAAACAAGTCGCTGCGGGGCATTTGGGTCCTCTTTGACGTAGAAGAATTTCACCATCAGCCAAACATGTCTATATGCCCCTTAATGGCTATTTACCTGTGACTGACCCCATGCTAACGGGACCTGAGGCTGCGAGGCAGTGACCCCTGGATGATGAAGCACTAGTGAATCACGAATCGGAGGATTTGGCCAGTGGCCGACTGGCTTGAAGGAAACCGTAAATCTGACTTCTTTAGAGTTCTGAATAATAGTGAATTATAAAACAGTAAACTGAGGTACGAGTAGTTGTGTCTATCACACACATGCACCACAGCTTTCTACTGTACAGTAGGCATCATTGCAGAAATAATGGAAATACTAAAATAATGATTGCTTCAAAAAACAGTCTAAAAAGTCTTTAAGACACTCTCCGTGCACACTTAAATGTGTGTTAAATTGCACACTATACTAAAATATGAAAGAAAATGTAAACACACAATAAGTTTGGGGTCTGTAAGGATTTTTGTGTATGTCTTTTTATGACTCTTATGCTCACCATGACTGAATTTATTTATGTGAAATATTATTACAATTTAAAATAATTAGTATTTTCATATATTTTAAACTATTATTATTTCTGTAATGCAATGCTTAATTTTCAGCATCAATACTCCAGTCTTCAGTGTCACATGATCCTCAGAAATCATAATAATATGCTGATGTGCTTCTCAAAAACATTTATTATTATCAATCTTGAAATGTTGTGCTACTTTTTATTATTTATTTTTAGTTTTTAGGATTATTTGATGAATAGAAAGTCTAAAAATTGCATTAATTTGACATTTACACCTTGTAAATGGCTTTAGTGTCACTTTTGATCAGTTTAATTAATTAACAAAATAATAAATTTTCTAAAAAAATCTTACTGACCCCAAATATTTCAGAGGCAGTGTAGTTACGTTAAACAGTTTATTATATGTTAATAACAGTTTATTATAGTATATGTAAATATCATTATGTGTTAACACATCCAGCTTATTTCAAAGTAGAAAAAAGTTTATCATTTACTGAGATTGTTTTATGAAATGCCTGATCCGCTAAAGGCTCTTTAGTGTGTGAATGCGGTTTATGATCACACAGAAGAGAACAAATCAGTTTCCATGTTAAATCAAATAAATGCATATACATTTTAAATGAATTGTGCATGTTAATACTGTAATTTGAAAGCCCTAGTTTAAATAAATGACACTCCTGAGCATTAAATGATCTAGTCAATAAGGGATCAGAGAGAGTGGTGATGTTGGGAAACTAGTCTCAACTCAGTTCATAGAGTGTTCTCCAGCCTCTGCCAACTATATTTCCATAACATTTCCCAGCGTTTCCATGCCAGGGCTTTTGAAGTGCACCATCTGCTCATTTAAGCTTGACTATCTCTTAAGGGTTGTAGAGGCAAAACAGCACACGACTGTTCTTGTATCATCTATGCATCGATGCAAAAAATCTAACAATATTGATATCGTACCAGGAACATAAAACATAAAAAACATATACGCCAAACCCGCATGAGGGCGACGGGTACTGAGAGTGCCTTTAACAAAAAAATAAGTACATACAAGATACCTGGCTAGTCACCTAATATAGTTTATTATTGATGTAAAATAAGGGTTGTGTGAACTAAGAACTAAACACCACGTTGTGTTAACTGTTCTCGCATGTGCATCCAGAATATCGTACTAAATACAGCACTCTGACAAAGTTTCATGTAACCTTTTTTTTGACAAAATATTTTAAAATTCAATCATACCTGTTATGGCATTACTCTAGTGTCACGTGATCCTTCAGAAATCATTCTAATATGCTGATCGTGGAATCTTTCTATATTTATTTTTATTATCAGTGTTGAGAATAGTGCAATTGTGCTGCTTAATATTTTACTGTGGAAACCATGATGATTCTTTGATAAATAGAACATTTAAAATAGAAACATTTAGAAATATTTTGTAACATTTAAAAAACATTGTATTGTCACTTTGGGTTAATTTAATGTATCCTTGCTGAATTAAAGTAATACAGACCCCAAACTTTTGAACGATTGTGTATGTTAACACATTGCTCTTGTTTAATATTGTTATTTAATAGGTCGGATTACATTTATACCAGCACTAAAAGACTGTAAAAAGTCTGTGCAAGCAATTTTTATGAATTTATTTTTCATTCATAGCTATATGTGTCAAGAAGATACAAATTAAATATCATACCAGTCGACCGGCTTCATTGTTGTGAAGGTCTATCAGCGTGCGGATGTCACTCTTGCCCTTCCTCCGCCTGGCGTCCATAAACTGCTTGGACTTCTCATAGCCGAACTCCACGTCGTCTCCGCAGCCACCCCACTCCCACTTGACCCCCTCGGTTGGGCCAACACTGGCCAAACGCGGAGGCGGCCCTCTGCTCCGTGTGGCCTCGCAGCCGCATTGCAGCAGCTCCCCCATGCTGCAGGCCTGAGTCACTGCATGCGTCACACCCGCTGCCGTGATGGCGTACACAAACGCTGCCTCTCGGATGTCTGTGAAGACACACACACACACATGTTGGTTTTTATGGTTTACGGGGACTTTCCATAGGCGTAATGGTTTTTATACTGTACAAGCTGTATGTGCTATTGCCCTACACCTACCCTACACCTAAACTTAGCCCTCACAGGAGACGGTGCATTTCTATTTTCCCTCAAAAAAACTCACTCTGTATGATTTATAAGCATTTTAAATTATGGGGACACTGAAAATGTCCTCATAAATCACCTTCTCCTTGTAATACCTATGTCATACCCATGTCATTATACAAATTTGTGTCCTCATAAACCACATAAACATGCACACACACACACGCATGCATACGCAAACACACGCTGCACACGCAGCGGACACACACGCATGCATGTGCACACACACACGCACACGCGCACACACACACACACACACACACACACACACACACACACACACACACACACACACACACACACACACACACACACACACACACACACACACACACGCACACACACACACACACACACACACACACACACACACACACACAGAGAGAGAGAGACATCAAAGAGAGCTTCTGGTTGTTGGCCAGGCTGGGTTACATCGAACTCTGATAATTATGGCACTTTAGATATCCTGAAGCTGCCTGGGCTATTTCTGTGATAAGGTAGTCTCATCCACAAGGACAGCACTACTGTGGCACAATGAGCCACTCGAGGTCATGGCATATCAGACCAGAATAAGCTGCATTGCAGGCATGGTTCCATAATGTTTCTATATACAAGATCCCAAAATGAATAAACCCCTGAAAATCAGGATTCACATGAACCTAGAAATACTACTTATCAAATGTGTCCAAAGAGATGGAAACTCTGAAAGTATTAATAAACAAAGGCATCAAACACCTTTTAGATGAAATATTTTCTAAAAATGGAAACAAACATTTTTGTCACATATACGCTGCAGGTGTAAAATGTTTGGGGTCAGTGTTTTTATTATTATTAGAAAAGACACACTGTATGGAAGAAAATCAAGAATGACAATGTACTGATACTTTTCTGCCAGGCCATTATCTGTACATTTATTTTAACCCTAACACACAACACAATGAAACGAGTGATGCAAAATATGTGTAAAACAACTGAAAACTCCTTCATATTAACATTGGGCCGTATTTAACAGACAGTGTACTTCATATACATTATGTTCTTCAGAGCTTTCTAATTATCAAATTAAAAATCGATCAGAACTTCCACAGATTATATTCAGCAGCACAACTGTTTTCAGAAACAAGAAATGTTTCTCCAGCAGAAAATGATTTCTGAAGCATCATGGGACGCTGAAGACTGGAGTAATGATGCAAAACATATTTTCAGTTATTTTAAAAGGCAATAATATTTCCAAATATTGTTGTTCTTATTTGTTTTAAATATATTTTAATTGCATTCCAGAACATGACCCGTTACTCTTCACGTCAAAAGTTATTTTGAAAGAAAATGACCAGTTCACTTGAAATATTTATTAAATCCTAACATTTAATAATGTTAATTGAAAGCGAATTCTCTGCAATAACAGAAAAGAGAGAAGAGAACAAGAAAAGACAGATGTGTTTAGTAACTCGTAGTAAGGGAGTTGAAAGGAATGACTTTATCCTGTGTACACGCTGCATGCAGTGAGCGTGCAGTCACTCTTCAGCCCTGTGCCAATTCTGCATCGCATCATTCAGTGAATGGGATTCATTAAAGCCGGAATCAGAGCTCAGAGTGCACACGCGCACGCACACACACACACACACACACACACACACACACACACACACACACACACACACACACACACACACACACACACACACACACACACACACACACACACACACACACACACACACACACACACACACACACACACACATGCGCACACACACACACACACACACACACACACACAGTCTGGCATATGTGGTTTACGGGACTCTCCATAGGCGTAATGGTTTTTAAACTGTTCAAACTGTATGTGCTATTGCCCTAAACCAACCATACACCTAAACTTACCCCTTACAGGAAACTTTGTGCACTTTTAGATTTAAACGCCATTTAGTATGTTTTTTAAGCCTTTTGGTTTACAGGGACATAGGCATTGTCCTCATAAACCACCTTATGTTATGTTATTATACAGATTTGTGTCCTCATAAACCATATATACCAGTTCACACGCACACACACACACACACACACACACACACACACACACACACACACACACACACACACACACACACACACACACACACACACACACACACACACACACACACACACACACACACACACACACACACACACACACACACACACACACACGTCTTACTGTGAAGCAATCAATGTGTGTGTGTGTGTGTGTGTGTGTGTGATGTGTGTGTGTGTGTGTGTGTGTGTGTGTGTGTGTGTGTGTGTGTGTGTGTGTGTGTGTGTGTGTGTTCCTGTTTTGATACGTGTCAGCACCCCACCTGGAAACACCTGTAGCTTTCTGGTGCTTGAAACACCAACCAAGTGTGCATAAACCGAACACTGTTCACTACATTACTATTCAAACCTGCAGTGTCCTAAAGAGAAGCATTCTCTCTGCAACATACAATGCAGATCCTGAGATTATGTGAATATATAGTCTCTAGGATTTCACAATGGCAGACTTGTATGCAAAATCAGCCAAACAATGTTTACATTGTTTATGTAAAAAATTGTACTCTTAGAGGGGACAAACAATATTTGCTCTGATATGAGGCAAGCCCATTTGAACAACGGAGAGCATAATATTTAATATTTACAAATGATTCATTCATCACATACACGTTTTTTCAATATTTTTGCATCCAAAAAGCACAATAGAGACAGCTGTGTAAGCGATCACACGTCTTGTTTATATTTATGTGTTAAGTACATTTAATGATATTATTAAACTACTAAATCTAACTAAATATAATGAATTGTCATTATATAATGCTAAAATATATTACTTCCCATTATGCTGTATTTCACTAGTAGATTTAAATAAGCACATTATTTTACTGGATATGCACGTTTTGTAATAAGTGAATCCAATGACTGAAAATACTACTGTAAACTGTAAATACAAACAGATATATAAACCTGTTGGCATGTTTTGCAGATCTGTTGTGCATTGCTACACAGTGCTGTATCTGGTTTCAGATTTCATGAACCATGTATGTGTGTCGCAGGAATATTCAATTTTTTATCAATTTTACATTTTTTGATGCATGCCGATTTTTCAGAATAATTTAGATTACATAATGCAATAAAATGAACAGGGATCATAAATCACAAGAGTGTCTACAACACAGTAAAGATATTTTGCCATGTGATGAAATCATCAGTCAAACAGTCAGCACGTATATACAGTATGTCAACATGAAATGTATATTCACTTCTGTACTTTCATGTTTATCCTCATTTTTATATTAGCATGGTCGTGATGGTGAAACTACACTGAAATGGATTGGCCTAACAGATAAGGAAAACGTTTTCTCGTAGCTTCATAACATTACGGTTGAGCCACTGATGTCACATGGACTATTTCAACAGTGTCCTTACGACCTTTCTAGACCCTGAACGTGGTACATTGCTGTCAGTGCAGGGTCAGAAAGCTCTCGGCTTTAATCAAAAAGATCTTAATTTGTGTTCTTAAGTTGAACGAAGGTCTTACGGGTTTGGAACAAGAGGGTTAGTAATTAATGACAGAATTTTCATTTTTGGGTGAACTGTCCCTTTAAGACCCCCAAAGCACAGACTGATGTCATCACGCTGGCTTGTGGGTAAGATTTATTCCAAAATAACTGGTTGAATAAATATTTTAGAACAGATAAAATCCAGACGGCTTATAATCATTATTAAAATGACCATTACTTAAAAAATGGAACTAGAATGTAGTAATTTATGTGACCTAGAAGGTTAAAATAAACAAATAAATACAAATCCTGGTATTTCCAGAGTTTCCAGCCCCATGGGAACCCTTCTATTACCTCAGCATTTTTGAAAAGTTATATTTTGTAAACAGTGTAACATTCAATATTTGAACTACTACAAAGACAAAATTAACCCATCTGGATATAGAATAATATAATCCAGTACATTCATAAGACGGAGGTTGTCATGACAGACAGAGGGTAAAAGTCTCTTGATTTTAACTCCCTCTCTTATTTGTTCCTCCAAGACACAAATTCCAAACAAATTTTGTGCAGCTGTCTATGCCCAGGCCTGCCTAGAAAAGAGAGAGAGAGAACTTAATGCCAGAAGGGGCTTCTGTGAGAATTAGCAAATCTTTTTTTAATACTCAATCTTTGAGTCAATGAAGCATGGGGCTGCAGGATGAAAAGAGATGAGAAGGCAGGGCCCCTCCAGCGGCTCCACCAGTGCTGACGGGCGGGGATCCTTTTGATTGATTTATTTTGCCACCATGTGCTGCATGCATGCAACGAGGCTTGAGACAATCTCTAACACTGCGCAGATCTTGTTGCATACCTGGGATCCACTTTTATTAACTGATGGCAACCACAGCAACACACACACACACACACACACACACACACACACACACACACACACACACACACACACACACACACACACACACACACTCTCACACACACACACACACACACACACACACACACACACACACACACACACACACACACACACTGACAGTTGTACTCTGCCCTCACACACACACACACACACACACACACACACACACCACACACACACACACTCCACACACACACACACACACACACACACACATAACACATATTCATGCTGAGTACACTGGCCTCTGACCTGCTCCAAAAGTGGGGTTTGAAATAAAATGTTCTTGAACAGGACTGAAGAATGCCATGTGTGTTATGTGCTTTGGTTTGTAGCATGCATTAGGGGTTTGAAATGGGATTATATAGAAAAAAAGAGCGCTTATAGTCTTAATGCTTGCAAAAATGGTCTGCCTCCGGGCTTGAAGATGTACTGTTGAATTGTTTTCTGCTATAAGCTTACCTTTTTATCTTTTCTCTTCCTCTCTCTCAAACCCCTGCTCTTTTTTTTCAAATGCACGCAAGCTTGCGAGTTCAAATGTGAGTTCACAATTACAACTATCAGAATCCTGAAGATACCAAACACATCTGCTGAACAAATGGCCGATATGTGGAAACGAGGATGTTATTTCTGATAGTATAACTCTGAGTCCCATTACAGAATCCCAGGGGCATCATGTATCTACTACATGGCACTTCTGGCACACGTGGTGTCCTAGATAAGATGTGACCAAAAACAGAAACACCTTTTGACATATTATATTTCATATAAGTGTGAGTCAAATAATGTTTTGCCTGTTGTCATACACACTACAATTAAAAAAAAAAAAACTTTTATTTAGCAAGGATTTTTTTCTTTTATTTATTTTAATTGTTGACTTTTAGATTTTTACCCAATAAAAATATATATATTTCAAATAAAAGCTGTTCTTTTGAACGTTCTATTCATCAGTTCATCACATATTCTAAAAAAAAGTATCACGATTTCTACAATAATTTTAAGGAGCACAACTGTTTTCAACATCGATAATATATTAGCACCAAATCAACATATAAAAATGTGATACTGAAGTAATGGCTTCTGAAAATTCAGCTTTGCCATCATAGGATGAAATGATATATATATAAATATATATAAAATAGACAGCTATGTTGCAATAATATTAAATATTACTGAAATTACTACATTTCTTTTAAATGAATGTGTTACTATTTTTACTTTATTATATATGTGCAGCCTTGGTATGCGTCTTTCAAATACATTAAAAATATTGCAGCCCCAAAGTTTTGAAAGGTAAAGTGTATATTGAAAAAAATTCAGTGCTAAAAGCTTAATTTTACACATATGTGACCATGGAGCACAAAAGCAGTCTTAAGTCGCTGGGGTATATTTGTAACAGCCAAAAATATGGGCCAAAATTATAGATTTTTATTTTATGCCAAAAATCATTACGATATTAAGTAAAGATCATTTTCTTTGAAGATATTCCGTAAATTTCCGACTGTAAATATATAAAAACTAAATTTTTGATTAGTAATATGCATTGCTAAGAACTTCATTTGGATAGCATCAAACAGTAGAACAAAGACCCACATCTAGGGGTGGAGATGTGTAGGTTTAGGGACCAGGGGGTGGAGATGGATAAGGTTTAGGGATCAGGGGGTGGATATGGGTAAGGTTTAAGGATCAGGGGGTGGATATAGGTTTAGGGATCAGGGGTGGATATGGGTAAGGTTTAGGATCAGGGGTGGATATAGGTAAGGTTTAGGATCAGGGGTGGATATAGGTAAGGTTTAGGGATCAGGGGGTGGATATGGGTAAGGTTTAGGGATCAGGGGGTGGAGATGGGTAAGGTTTAGGGACCAGGGGGTGGAGAAGGATAAGGTTTAGGGATCAGGGGGTGGATATAGGTAAGGTTTAGGGATCAGGGGGTGGATATGGGTAAGGATTAGGGATCAGGGGGTGGATATGGGTAAGGTTTAGGGATCAGGGGTGGAGATGGGTAGGTTTAGGGACCAGGGGGTGGATATGGGTAAGGTTTAGGGACCAGGGGTGGAGAAGGATAAGGTTTAGGGATCAGGGGGTGGATATGGGTAAGGTTTAGGGACCAGGGGGTGGAGATGGATAAGGTTTAGGGATCAGGGGGTGGATATGGGTAAGGTTTAGGGACCAGGGGTGGAGATGGTAGGTTTAGGGATCAGGGGTGGAGAAGGATAAGGTTTAGGGATCAGGGGGTGGATATGGGTAGGTTTAGGGATCAGGGGGTGGATATGGGTAAGGTTTAGGGATCAGGGGGTGGATATGGGTAAGGTTTAGAGATCTAGGGGTGGAGATGGGTAAGGTTTAGGGACCAGGGGGTGGAGATCGGTAGGTTTAGGGACCAGGGGGTGGATATGGGTAAGGTTTAGGGATCTAGGGGTGGAGATGGGTAAGGTTTAGGGACCAGGGGGTGGAGATCGGTAGGTTTAGGGACCAGGGGGTGGAGATGGATAAGGTTTAGGGATCAGGGGTGGAGATGGATAATGTTTAGGGATCAGGGGGTGGATATAGGTAAGGTTTAGGGATCAAGGGGTGGATATGGGTAAGGTTTAGGGATCAGGGGGGGGATATAGGTAAGGTTTAGGGATCAGGGGGTGGATATAGGTAAGGTTTAGGGATCAGGGGGTGGATATGGGTAAGGTTTAAGGATCAGGGGGTGGAGATGAGTAGGTTTAGGGATCAGGTAAGGTTTAGAAACCTTACCTCAAGCTTATTTATTCAGCTTTCATATGATGTATAAATCTCAATTTTGAGAAATTGACACTTATGACTTGTTTTGTGGTCCAGGGTCACATATGTTTAATAAATGAACACAAGTAAAAACACCTGCCTCTCTCTCACTAATTATGGCATAAATAAAAATTTAATTTAATATAATTCGAAATTAAGTGTGAGTATAGGAGCATGCTTGTTGTCATTCTGAGGCCTTAACCTGAGGTAAAACGTCAGTAACCTCTGTGCATCAGACAATGTGCAAAACCAAACACATTTATTGACACAGACAGAAACAAGAGGTCTTGACAGCAAAAATAATGAGGTGCATTCCTGAGGTGACAGGGCAAATTACATGGCGTTCTTATCATTTCTTGGGTTTCTAATTGGAACAGCATATTGTCTCTGAGCGATTTTAACGACTTCATTACAACCTCAGAGACAACATGTAAGAGCAGCCGGCAGCATTTCCAGCAAATTCTGGCATTAGGAGGCCACTCCCTTGGGCCAAGAAAACAAGCTCTGGTTTACAGTTTGAATAGAGGAAGAAAATAGCCCCCAGTTATTTAGCAATGGAAGAAATATGTGAGACACTTTGTACAACCCTATCACTGGTGCAGGAAGTGAACCTGCCTTAGCAGAGATCTCAGCTCTGACACGTGGTCATTAGAGCCAAGTCTCACAGTAATTGTGGTAAATGCATGAAAACAGAAGAGCACTTAAGCCTCACCTATAGACACAGAGGAATTTATGATTAATTTCCATTTTGTGAGGCAGCCTCCAGTGCTCAGTCTAAGATGGGCTGATGCAGACAGAGGAATCATGTTGCAATCCGTGTGTGAACACGTCCACACTGGAGGCCAAATCGTTAACTCTCAGCTCCAGACCTGGATATGACAAGCCTGCATCTCTCTACATCACTGTGATATGGGCATGTCTAAAGAGAAATCTCATGTGAAATTAGGCAAAAAATTGTACTGACCATCTTAATCTCATACCCTGCTGGCTCAGGGCAGACTGTGTTCAGCCAAAGTGGCGCCATCTACTGGTGACAACCAATTAGACTGTTTACAACCAGAAAAGGTGAGCAACATGCATCATCAAATTCACTACTGACATATCCTTTAATGATTTGCTCATGTATACTCATCGGAAGCCAATAAAGATAGACTGTTTGGATAGGGTCGGTAGAATATGTTCACATGTACTTGCAAAGTTTCTTATAGTTAGTAGAATGTGGCCAAAGTAAACTGTGGCATAAACTACAAGATGCATTTACTGAGTCATGCCTATTATGTATCAAACCACCTCTTGATAGGATTGCAAAAAAAAAGTTTCCAAAATATTAGATAATAACAGACATCTTAGCATCAGCGCTGCTGTTGTGAGGCAGACTAATTGCCTCAACTGAACGTGAGAAGGGAGGGGGTGAACCCCGCGGACGGCCTAATAATTGTAGAGGCTACGTTAGTTTATTACTCTTCAAAGGGCTGAAAAATATGTGGTGGATCAATGATTATGCAATTTGGGGATCGTTTTTAGAAAGCAATTTAACACAGAAGAAAGGCACTGGGGTAAACCGGACACAACAGCTGTCCTTGTTCTCTCTTGAACTTGGATCAAACGTGCTAAAAATGAGGGCACAGGTCTCTATGTCTCAGGGCCAGAGTTCATGGCCTCAGAAAGACGTTGCTGACCCATTATCGAGACAAAGATTGATGCTCACCTTGCTGGAGGATTTTGCCAAAGTACTTGTTCTGGCTGGTACAGTTCCAGCGTCGAAAGCGGAACTGGTATTGGCATTCACGCACGCCCAGCTTGGCACCCTTGGCCACTTCGTTGACGATCTCCGGCTGGGTTTGGCACAGTTCGGCCTGCTTGCCCGCTAGGCGTTTGGTCTTCCTGCAGATGCTGTTCGGGTCCATGACCAAGGGACTCCCCACTGCCCTGAAACGAACAAAGCTTCATCAGATGACTCATCTGAACTACACAAGATAACGTGCAGTTATCTTCTCAAACCACACGGCACACAAACCACTTTAAATGATGTAGAGCATTATAAATTTAATGTTCTGTTGCTTTACCGCAAGGTTCACATTAAGGTCTGAGCCGATCCTCATTCGCTTGGGCTTTTCTTGGTTTTCAGCCGTACTCATTGTTCTTTGCAGATGACAAAGATAATATACAGACAACTCTGAGAGTCAGGCACACTATAATGTCAGCGGTAATCGAATTACCCCTTTGAACATAAACAGATAACATTTAAAGCAAAAAAGCTGCATCTTAATTGCTGGGTTTTATCAAAAGTGACGACAGACGTGTGTTTACACTTGAATCAATTGTTTATTTCAACCACTAATGGGAGAAGAGGTCTCAGGTCCAAAGCGTTGAGCGGGCTGCCAGAGCTTCCCGTGATAGTCGCTATGACGTAATGTGAGAACGGCACAATCCTCTGCTTCTTTCTTTTTAATAACTCTCGGCGTATTGGAGTGGAGTTCAGCGTCTGTGATCCGTGCAGCTGAAGTCGGTTTTTATCATTACGTTGCCGTATGGGGGAGCACAGCCCTGTGCGAATACCTCATTGCTTTTCATTCACCCCTGTCAAGGCTAATCTTTCAGACTAATAACATTCATCTGCCGTGCGAGTTTGTTTTAAAAAGTCAAACCGACACTCTTGCTAGTCGCCTTCCATGGCGGTCTGATAAGAAATATGAGAGGGGAGATAACAGGCTTTACAAGTGACGCATCCCATCTTGATAGGCCTAATATTTCATTTACATACGACCATTCAACAGACCTTGGACACAGCAGCGCGAGTGTTTTATACTGTGATTAAATATGCTTACATTTACTAAAGGACACTTCGGAATCATTACACAATAAAAAAATACATTTTATATAGTACATTTATTTTACTTAATTTTAACAAAAAAAATCTCTAATTAATTATTAACTCCTTTTTTCTGTCTCACTAGCATCACATACAACATGAGACATTCCCTGTTTCTCTAATCAAATGCTCATATTTGTTTTAGTGGTCTCATTTGAGGAATATTACACATATGTCTGGTCACATGGAGTACAATAAACCTATAAACATGACATTTTTGATGGTCAGTGTTCCACTAAGTAGACAGTTTGAACTCTTTCTTTTGAATCACACATGTCTCTCAAATCAGTGAATGTCAGACTATTGTTTTTACAGTTTGACTTCAACCATGTATAATGTTGCAGTTCCTAATAAAATTACAGGCCAGTTGGCACATGCTCGCCAATGTCAAATTTTATTCTCATTCGGCGCCTGAAGAGTTCAATTTGGACCCTGCCTATAACAAAAAAAATGCTAGAGATGATTTTTGCAATCACTGTATTATGTATAACACTACTGTAAAGCAGTATTTATTTATCACAAATACCTGGTAATGTATGATATTGTTAACTAGCACAGTATTGTATCTCAGAGTATTATAAAGGCAGCAGAGTGAACAACAAACACCAAATACATCTCTATTAATCTCTTTAAACATAGAAACAAAAATCTTGATCTTATTAGGAGGAATATGTGATGCATTGTTTTGATCACAGTGACCCATGTTTAAACCCTCCGTGACTCCAGATTTATTTTTCATCTTTTGTTATTATTTACTGGCAACACATTTGATCACATTTATTTTATTATGACAGTCAGACAATGTTTCTAAGTTTGATTTCAATTTCATTTTGACAGTCTAGCGCCCCACCAGGAAAAGTCTGTGGCCAGTGTCAAGGTTTCCAGGCGTGTAATAAAGCCTCTATTAGTATCTCACACACACCCCTGCGTGATAATAATGTGCAGATACAATGTTCTCCTCTGCAGCCTCTGATTATCTACGAACATGTGAGCATCTCAGCGCCAGGATCACTGCTCAAATAATGGAACCACGTTTTACAGCAGGAGGTGTAGACTCGTAAAAGAGCAGACAGTGTTGGAGCGACTCTCTCTTTCCAAGTCCCGTTTAACTGTCAAAAGGGGCGCTGGCTTTTAAAGGAAAGCTTGAATGTCACAAAAGCGGCCCTGGGTTGCATATGTGGTCACATTATGGCTTGGTTGATACAGAGATGAAGATATTCATCTAGCTCTGATGAACCATCCCTTCCCTTGCTCTAATGGAAACCAACCACGAGCAAGACATAACAAAAGACAAAGGAACATGCCTGCAGAAAGAGTCAATCTGGACATGATGATGACTGTTCGAAGATCACTTCTGCCATTTCTCATACAGTGATTCACATTAGGATCAGGGAATAAGCAGAGGAAGAGCACAAGCCCTAGACCGTTATCCTCACGGCTTCATCCGAAGCCACTCTCCTTTATCTGGTGAGACTCCTGGAAGTGATAAGCACGAGATGGGGCCTAATCATAACATGGAAAAAGATGTACCCAACTTGTGCAATCAGGAATATCCAAAAACAGCCACTCCGTGATGCATGAGAGAGATAATGCAGAGGGGGACTGTGATTAAGAGAAGTTATCCAAATAATCAGAGCGAACATACACATGCACATTTATCTTTTCGTAGACCTGTCGTCCTCTGCGCCTGCTGAGACCTCAGGTTACATTATGAATTGCATGGTTACAGATAAGTCTCTTCTTTTTTCACTTTGAGCGAAATTAATCCCTTCTTAATCCTCCAAGTATGCTGGATATGAAGTCAGTCACGACAGGGCTGGAACTGCGCAGAGTGGCTTGGGTTCACTTCTGTGGCGCGTGGCGCAGAGCCATGACACAATCTGCATTAAATCATGCGAGTGGAACCACGGCGCTGCACAACTCCATCACTACAACGCTGTCTGTCACACGCAGATGGGACAGAGCCGAAGTACGAGAGAACAGCAGACGTATGCTCGAGGTGAAACACTGTACGTGTGCCAAACGGGCCAAGCAGCTGTCATCTAATCGTTATCTGATCCATCTCTCAAGGCCGCTTGATTGGCTATCTCTCCGTTCTCCAAATGAGATTCACTTCTCCCAGATTGAACATCGGAGAGCAGACTGCAGTCTGGGACACACTATATTATAATATACATTGATTCGGTTCCAATAGGAGACCTGTGAGTGGATAAACATTTACAAGTCTGTCGTCATATATTTACCCTTAAGTCATTCTAAACATGTTTGACTTCGTTTTTTTCTGTACAATGAAGATATATTGAAAAAGTTTTTTATTTCTTTGTCCATACAATGAAAGCCATCATGGGCCAGTGTTGTTTTTTGGACCCCATTGACATTCACTGTATGGAAAAAGATTACTTTTTTTGGATGAACTGTCCTTTTTAACACAGTGGATCTTAACCAGGGGTGCAGGGAAAATTAATTGAACTAAAATTATTATTTATAATTAATTTAACATATCGACAATACCGATTTCTGTTAATAAAAGTTTGTAAACAAGTCGCTTTGTAATTATTACAGCAGAACCTTCCAAAGAAAATATTATATGAGGGGCTTTTGAATGCTGAATTGGATAATGGTTGAGAATCACTGCTTTAATCGAATAAGAGTGTGCACAAAGATTGGGTAAATGCATGGGCATTTACATTTTAAAAAGAGTGTATTACACACACACACACACACACACACACACACACACACACACACACACACACACACACACACACACACACACACACACACACACACACACACACACACACACACACACACACACACACACACACACACACACACATAAAAGCGAGAGGGTATGGCGCGTGCACAGGCACACCTGTCCGACAGACTCCTGGCGGGCCGCCAGCACATGACCCCAAAGACTCCAGAAGAGGTGAGGCTTCCCATCGCTTCCTCAAGCACTCAGCTCTCAGCCCCGCAGATCAGAGCACAATCAGAGTCCTGAGAGCCAGTTTATCTGCCTCCGTTTCATCTCCTCTCAGCATGTGAATGGCACGCTGTCTGTCAGAGACCCTCGGCACAGCCCAGCCCCAGAAGAGAGGTGTGTGATGGCATGCGTCGTGCCCCAAAGAAAGCATCATTGTCTCTGCAAGCTTTTTTAGACCTCCAGGTGTATGAGAGAGAAAGAGTGTGTGTGTGTGTGTAAAAAGTGTGAGGGGAGCTTTAGCTGCAGCTGACCTCTTATAATGTGAATATGTGACAATTTGATTAGCTAAACAACACCCTTGTTACAGATAATGCGTCATCTTGGATTGTCTCTGTTTAGCAAACAATCTCCTTCTTGTCAAATCTCATGCATTTCAAAGTGTTAAGTCAAGGGAAGGAGTAGTTTATGATGACACCCACCGCCTGGAGGTCCACCTAAAATTCCAACTCTGACCCCCAATGTGTCTACCTCTGAAACAGAGTACAGCTTAACCCTTAGTAAACCCACGATAGAAGCCATGATCAGCAACTTCTGTAGAAACAGTACATATCTCTGTACAGATTTCAAATGTAGAATGAGCTCCTGGTCCACCTGTATTTGTTTAGAAAGTCAACTAAATACTTCTGCCATCTTTCAAATAATTATATCATATATGCAGTTATTTACTGTGAATAATAAATTATTATTCTTAATTTTTTATGAGATGTGCTCAATGGAAAGTGTAGCATTTATTAAAAATGAATAGTTCATAGAGTGAGCAGTAAATAAGCCATATTTGAGATATATAATCTTGAAATGAATTTGACGCATGTAATTCCAATATGCACTCTAAACAATATTGTAAATGTGAAACAGAAACGAAATGCTTGATGTTGCAAAATAACATAGTTAACATAGTTTATGGAACTATATAAAAAGTTCCACAAACAGATTCTCATTCTAGTTCTAGTTCTTTATGAAACAATATGTGCTGCTTTACCTCTCCAGAAACCAACATACCGACCTTCAGAAACTATATATAATGAAGATATTGCATAACCTCTAGAGAACCATAACCACTCTGGAATACAGCAAGAAGTTTCATTATAAGAAAAGGGGGTTTTGGCGAACCTGAGAACTATTTATTGTTAAGAGTGCCTATGTTTCTTCAGTGAATAATTATGTGATAACCCGGAACGGTGTTGTCATATTTTCATATTCGATCATATCTAAACTATCACGCTGAAGTCCTCCACTAATCCCGCTTTAAATGAGGTGCTCGCAGGAATACTGAAGGCGATCGAGATATTACTTACCACCAGAGCCCGATAATGTTGACTGGGCAAAGCAGGATAAAGAAGAGGGCAAGCTGCGTTCTGGAAAGTGGAATCGTCATTGTCAGATGCGTTTCGACGGTCAAAAGTATGAGGTTTGATGCTGAAGAACTAGTCCAGAGATGAAAGAGGCTTGTCCTGGGAGAGAGGTTGAGAATTTCTGAGGAGATTCAGCACCCCTGGATAATACACTTCCAACAAGCACATCATCTGGTGAGGACGACCGCAAAATCCGCTTGGAAAGTGCTCAGCATCTTCATTTTTACTTCTTGGAGATCTTCATCCAGATAAAACGAGAGAGAAAAAAATTCCAGGCAGAAGCGCACTTAGATCTTGAGCTTGATGGAATGCAGCCAAACCTACTGAACTACTAAAATCCCATAACTTAAAAAAAAAGTTTCCGTTCGGAATGTAAAGTATTCAGTTGTTCTTTTGAAGCGCAACGCTGTAGATCTGAGTGGCATGTGCTGAAGCTGCGTGCGCGCGCCCTGCTGTGAGTGCTCCAGATCTCATCCTGATCCAAACAGGTAGACGACTCGAAGACATTACGCGCTGTTTCCCTGCCTTCAGCTGGGGACCTTTCCCTCGTGCTGTTAGCAACTCAGAGCTCATCACACACTCGCTGACGACACCCGGGGCTTGAGTCAGGAAAACACTTCTGATACACAGTTTCTGGAGGATCAGGTACATGACACATCATGAATGTCCAGTGCTGTTTAACTAACTAGATAGATAGATAGATAGATAGATAGATAGATAGATAGATAGATAGATAGATAGATAGATAGAT
>CM050425.1:27902999-27942999 GCA_027564155.1 Gymnocypris eckloni scoliostomus
AGTTCCACAGAAAACCAGAGAAGAGTAGAAAAGCCAACATGTCCTGACAGAGACTTGGGTTTAATCTGGGACTAGGCTGATCATGTTTCTCACTCAGATCAGCAGAACCGGGTGATTTCCAAACGAAAGGGCTTCCACTGGGATGTGTCGTCCTTAGGTAAACATGCAAATACGCTCGATAACATCTAACACACCCTTGATTTGTTCAGAACAAAGAGCTCAGTCAGGGGAACGTTCCTCTGGGGCTTCGTGGCCCGTAAAGGAATTGTTTCACTCAGTGTGTTTGTGTCTGACGTGTCAGAGAGATTTGGGTGGGTCTTGTGCAGTTTTGCTCATGTTAAGTTACTGTATCAAAAATCAAGGATATTTGAAAAATAATTAATTATCTATCTATCTATCTATCTATCTATCTATCTATCTATCTATCTATCTATCTATCTATCTATCTATCTATCTATCTATCTATACTTATACTATCTGTTACTTATTTTTTTACAGACAAAACCAAACCTCAAATGTCAATGTATTTATTAAAATAAAAAGCTTGATAATGTCCCATTGCAATTACATTCGTCATTGCTTGAAACAGGTCTAATAATTGCTTTTAAATATCATCAGGAAATTATGGCACTAAGATGAGAACCCCAATGTCGATAAAAATAATAACGAGCATTTAATTTGTATTAATTGCATCATTATTCTTGGCATTGGTAGGTAAGTAAAGTGGCATTTATTTCGTTCTTATTCTTTTTTCTCTTATTTATTCTTGTTTTTTATTTAGTTTAGTTATGCTGTTTATTATTTTGTATATATATATATTACATTTATTTTACTTATAACAGCGTATGGTCAAATATGAGCCCACGCCGTCCTCTAGTGGAAAAATATAATACATGATAAAAGAGTACAAGAAGTAGCCTAACATGATCGATTCCGAGCTCGAGACAGAATATATAAATATATGTGTGTTTAAGCTGCACTGCGACCAAGATTCTGTTTACGTTACCATTTAGAATTCTCATTGGCTTTTCAAAGGGACCGCTTAGCCTTCAGGATCAAAGAGACATCAGGACTTCAGACGCGCCGCTCTGCCCATAGCCCCGCCCATTAGGGGATGCCCCGGCTCTTTGCAATGACGTTTGATCTTGTGGGCGGGGCGTTCGATTTCCTCTGGGAGGAGCGACAGAGCCACTGACACGTACGAACGCATAAATCATTCGCAGGAAGGTGATACAGTTACAGGAAAGGAATACGTCCAAAGCATTTCCGTTAGCAATCGAAACGCGTTCTTAATGTGCGCTGCTCTGCTCCGAAGGTCGCGCTCACGGCACCGGTAGTCGGAGGACAATGAGGTTTTCTATGTTGATCGCTCTGTTAAGGCCGATCGGCCCGGTTATTATCGGGATCTCTCTGGGATTTACTCTGAGTCTGCTGAGTGTGAGCTGGGTAGAGCAGAGCTGTGATATTAATACCATAGCAGATGAAGGAATCATTTCATCCCTGGATGGAGGTGTGAAAGGAGCTCGGAGACCCAACTCCATTTCCACTGGGACTGATGGCGAGGAGGAGGATTTCCAGCCCAGAATAATCCCATATAAACCAGTCCAACAGTCTCAGCCCAAGAAACTTTTCAGGTAGAAACCACGTACTGCTTCATCTGTCTTTTGTGCCGTGGTTAGCGTCAAAACACAACCCTGTAATTATTTCAAACCTAGCGGATAATTATATTGTCGAGTCGATTAGTTTGGTCTTCCTGATGGGCATTTTTTAATTTTAAAACACCGTTATGTATATTTATACAAGTAGAGACCGAAGTTCTCCAAGAAGTGTCCCCAAAAGACAATCAAGACCTCTGTTGGGGATTGAACATAGATTAATGAATGAATATGTCTTAATTCAATCTGAAATAGCCCATATTTAGAGACTGAGGGCAACGTATAATTACTGTAATTATTATTATTATGAACAAAGTTATGAATAGGAAGTCATGCATACACGGTTCTCTGTCTGTGAGAGAACATTTCTCTAATTATTAACTAGTAAAAACCATAAATAAACCACACAAAAACATATCCGGTGTTGTTTATTTTTGCTAGAATTGGCTGTTTTAGTCAATTTCATAAAGGTTAATCTTGCTAATTGTGTTGGAAGTCATTCCATGCTTCTGTGTCTCAAAATTAAAGCATGTTGCATTTTGCCCTAATTAACCCTAACATGCTTACATTTTAGACACATTCTTACATATTAATGGGATTTTGATGACTTATTAAGTAGTTACGATCACTTTGTTTTCAGCCAGTGGAAATATAACCCTTATTTTATCCTCACAATGAAAACTAAACTAAACTAATACAACTCTTACTGGAAAATTCAAAGCTTTGAGTTTGGTTTTAACTTCTACTAACGCGACTCGAACCTCTGCACGTCACAGCTGGTGGTTTAGGCTTTGACAATTACAGATACGTCAAATATGTGCTATTCAGAGAACTGTGCAGCAAGATTGTCAAAGACTCTGAGAGGTATTTAATACTGTTTCATGGGAATGAGATAAACGCTTGTACTGTAACCGTATGTTCCTTCATTTAATACGTCCCGTTGGGAAGTCTGTGATCCTTAAGCGTGGCTCCCATGGTGCTCGTTCAGTCAACACGCACAATGCCCAGGGGTAAATTAGGAAGGTTAGAGACTATAGTTAACTAATCCCGTAACAGGAAAGGGTCGTTGTCTTTGGTTATCTGTTCACGTTGACCTCATAACCTCTTCCTCCAGGCACTGTTCACAAAGATGTATCCTGATAGTTGACTGCTACATTTATCCAAAAACTCACACCCAACATTTCTGCCTACAAAAATAACTATATATTATAACAATTGTTATTTCTCATTGTTGCAACATTATTTTTTATAATTGCAAATGCAAATATCTCAAAATTGTAACTTTATATCTCACATTATTTCTTGTAATTGCAACTTTGGGTTCAATCTGTGTTTTTTTATATTATTTATACACTTTTATTTGAATATTTTCACTTTTAATTTGAGTAATTTTGCTTTGTGCTTTTGTCATTTTTTTTCTCTATATAGCTTTCATTATTGTGTGAAACTCTTCCCGCACTGATCACAAGTGTATGGTTTCTCTCCAGTATGAACTCTCATATGTGCTGCAAGTAGACCTTTTTGTACAAAACTCTTCCCACACTGATCACAAGCGTATAGTTTCTCTCTAGTGTGAACATTTATGTGTGCTTTAAGATGTGATAATTGTGTGAAACTCTTCCCACACTGATCACAAGTGAATGGTTTATCTCCAGTATGAAGTCTTATATGTGCTGTAAGTAGTTATTTTCGTGCTAAACTCTTCCCGCACTGATCACAAGTGAATAGTTTCTCTCCAGTATGAACTCTTATGTGACGCTCTAGACTTATTTTGAGTGAGAAACTCTTTCCACATTGAGTGCAGCTGAAAGATTTCTTAGCTCTTCTTTTCATTAAATCTATCTGTTTGATTTGAGAGCAACTCAAAGGCTTTTTTCCAGTTTTAATATGAATTTTCTCCCTAACTTCACTCAGTTCTTCATTCTCATTTTCTTCAATCAACACTGTAAATAAAAGTAAAAATGGTTAATTTTTACTAGCTCATAAAAAGCAGAGGAATCTGGACATATAAGTGAACCACTGATGTAACAGTAGAAAGTTGACAATTGCCACTAACCTGTTTGTTCTTCAGTGTGTTTGATTCTGCAGGGTTCTGGATCTTTCATCTTCTCTCTGTCCTCTTTAATAAACTCAGTCTTTGCAGATTTCACTTCTTCCTGCTGCTTTGCCACTTGTCTTCACTTGTAAAATCTCAGTGTAATATTTCAGGGTAAACAGTGTTATTTAGCCATTTCAGATACATTTCTGATTTTGTTTAACATTTTCATCAAATAATTATATTTAATTGTATTCAGTCTTGTTGAATTTAATGTAAATGTAGCTATATTGTATTGTGTATATATTTGTATTATTATTATTTTTAGTTTGTTTGTTTTTAGGTCCTGTTTAGTTTTAGTTTGAATATTTAATGCAACTATTTTTCATAATTATGACAAGGTTGCAAAAAGTTGGAAAATTTCCAGTAAATTTCAGAAACTTTCCAGACATTTTGCAAACTTACCGCAAATTGTGGAAATTTCCGGAAATGTTCCACTCCTTTGCAACCCTAATTATGAGAGTATAAATCATAACTGCATCTTTATAACTTGCAATTGAAAGTTTAATTCAAGGTTATTTTATTTGATTTATTCTTTAAATCTCACAATATGGCCTTTTTTTTGCACTTTTTAAAACTTTATCCCATAAATGACCTGTTTATGTTTTACTCTTCATGCAGCTGTGTGGTTAAACATGGCAATGATACAGTCCTGAGTTGCTCAATCATGAGTTGTAAATTGCAGTGATCTGTTTGTTTCCAGGGCGAAATACATCAGCACAGAGCTGGGGATCCGAGAGCGTCTTTTCGTGGGAATAATCACCTCCAAAAACACCATCAACACTCTAGGTGTGGCCGTCAACCGCACCATCAGCCATCATCTGGACAATGTTGTGTTCTTCACTGGTACACGAAGCCGCAAGATCCCCCCCGGGATGGTCGTGGTCACCCACGGCGATGAACGCCTCATCTGGAACATGTTCCAGACCATCAAGTACATTCTAGAACACTACGTCACCGAGTACGACTGGTTCTACCTCGCCCAGGACGACACGTACACGCAGGCGGATCGTATCAAGGCTCTGGTGGAGCACTTAAGTATGGACCGGGTGCTGTATATGGGCAGCCCAGAAGAGTTCATCGGAGGTGAGATGCAGGGGAGGTACTGCCATGGGGGGTTTGGATACCTGCTGTCCCGCAGTCTTCTGCTAAAGCTCCAGCCCTTCCTGGAGAACTGCAGGAACGACATCCTCAGCGCCAGACATGACGAGTGGCTTGGGCGATGCATCATTGACTACGCGGAGACCAACTGCGTGGAAGAATTTGAGGTGAGAGAAGTTTACAAATGTGGAAATAGTTTTCAATTCCATCAAATCTATATCTGGGCAAAAATATTGTATTGTGATATACACAATACACACAAATAAATCTGGGGTCATTACAATGTTTGGTAAACATTACAATAAGGTTCATTACTTAACATTAGTAACCATGAACTAAGAATTAATAATACCTCTACAGCATTTATTAATCTTAGTTAATGTTAATTTCAAGTTAATGCACCGTGCACTAACATGAATAAACTATGACCAACTGTATTTTCATTAACTAACATTAACAAAGATTAATAAATAATAGTGTAATAAATGCATTGTTTGTTCATGTTAGTTATTACATTAACACATGTTAATAAATGACACCTTAATGTAAAGTGTTACCAAATGTTTTAAATGTTTTTGAAAGAAGTCTTATGCTTACAACACAAAAACTTACAGTACAAATGTAATGTCAAATATTGTTATGAAATAAAATAACGGTTTTCTATTTTAAATTAAAAACATATTGTGATGGTAAAGATGAATTTTCAGCAGATTACTCCAGTCTCATGATCTTTCAGAATACATTTTAATATGGTCTCGCTGCTCAAGAAGCATTTCTTATTATTATTATTGATGTTGAAAACGTGTGCTGCTTATTTATGTGAAAATCGTGATGCATTTTTTTCGGATTCTTTAATGAATAGAAAGTTGAAAAGAACTGTATTTAGTTAAAAGAAATATATTTTGTAACATTATAAATGTCTTCGCTGTCAGTTTTGATCAATTAAGAATAAAATATTCGATTTCTGTCAAAAATGCATAATAAATATTCTAATTCTATTCTTAAAAAAATATAAATATTGTCCCTTTTAGACTTGCACTCCATTCATGTACTGCTTGTTTTCTTTATAAAACCCAGAACACGAGCTTTTCTAATCTTTTTGTATTCTATCTATATATTTCTATAAAAGACTTGCTTGGTGTACTGCGTTAGGCTAACTGAGACTTGTCATAGCACTTGTGTATCGTTGCTCTTTTATTGATTTTGATCCATTGTCCTCATTTGTAAGGATAAAAGAGCATCTGCTAAATGACTAAATGTAAACAAAAACATTTTTTGAAACAATGTAGTAGCACCAGACCCATGACCCTGTCTTAATTATGACACTATGTACATAAAACAACATGTAACACTGTGTTAAGACCCGGCGACTGACAGGTAACATACTCCAATATGTTTAGCACAAAACAACCTGTTTAAGTTTGAGGTCATCTTGCATCATTTCTGATCCTGTCCCCTTCTTTACATTTTATTATCTTGTTTCCTGTGCCTTAAAACAAAAATTATAATCAAGGTACAGCTGTTTATCTACAGTCTTTCTCTCCAAAAATACATGACAATGTATAATCAAATATATGAAATGCACATGAGAGCAAGCGTGCATCGCTGAGTCTGATTAACATGTTTACATCCTGGAAGCTGAGCTACAATCACATTATCCAGCTCTATTAGTCCGATCCACCTAAACCTGTCTGGACCAACTTCACTCGGACTAAAGCGTTCATACATGACATTTCAAAATCAATGTTTCACTCAAATCAAATGTGCATTAACTCAATGACATATTTCTTGGCACATCATACACTAATCATAAACGAAGAAATTATGGTGTTTAGGGCATTTTACGAGGTGTCTAATAATTCTATAATGAGTATTATCAGTGTTTTAGTTCCACACATAATAGTCATACTTATGTTTGGTAGATAAATGTCTGTGAATGTGAGATTGGTGTTATTAGAAATGCTTTTGTGTGGGGATAAATGCTTGACATATTTTCACCTGCACATTATCTGAATGAGCTATCAGTGTCTGTAACGTCCATCTCTGTGGCCTTGATTGAAAGAGACTTTTTACTAGTAGTGTGTCTGCGTGATGAAACTAAATCCCACTGCCTCCACCAGCATACATATACAACAACCAAAGACGAGATTCAGATGTGTCCTGAAATATGCTGCCGCTCTCAGCAATTAAAGGGAAGGTCTCCGGTCTGTCAGCACAACGTCTGAAGTTTCCACTGCGTAACCGCTGGAAGTTATTTCAGGACACGTTCTAGTCGCTCTTCAAGTACAGAAACCGTACAAAACAGCTCTCGTTTGGAACGGCATCAAGTTCTCACCTGAAAGACCGTTTACATTTAGCAGTCTCTCTCCTGACGGCCGTAGACCGAGGCTGGATCTCGAAGCTCTTAGTTCTCCTGTCTTTCTCTCTCTCTGGGTTTCTGCGTCCGTATAACTGTTTGCCCAGAGCCTGTCTGGGAATTCAGCAGTGCGTGAGCAAGAAAGAGTCTAAAATATACACAAGCTTAAAAAACTATTCCATCAATTTGCTATTAAAAATGTCTGGACATCCCTAAACATCTCTCTCTAGTTTACTCCTTTCCACTGAACCAGACAATTTAAAAATTATTATTAAATACAAGACAAGTACTACTTAGTTATTAATATATACAGGTCTTCTAAATGTTGACATTCACTTGTATATTTGGTATATTAGGCTTGTTTTAGTGTTTTCTCTTGTTCTTTTAATAGCTTGATCAGATTAGATTCACTTTTCTCTGACTGTGGTGTAATCGGCTCAGGTGCTTAGTGTCTGCCCCCGGCCATTGCACACCTAGTGTTCAGCACTGTCTTCTTTCTTTTACTGAGTTATAAAGGACTACAAGAAATGTGAAGCATGATAAAGATTTTTTCATGTGCTTTTAGGAATTAATATTTTTTTAGGTATTTTGTAATAGTTTCATTACATCTATGCACTGTACAACCGAACCATGAAATGAATTGAGTTAGTTTCAATCAAATAATAATGAAATTCATTGGACTTAATTGAAATAAATTCTGTAAACTCAAAATGTTGTTATAGTAAGCTAAACTTAAAATGATTGAGTTTTCTAGTTCCCAGCATGCTTTGCATCAGACAACAAGGAAAATAAATGTTTAAATGAAGTGTTGTTTTTGTGCAAGATTAACATGGGGAGACAGTAGTTAGTACTTAAATGTTGTGTGTTATGTTACATAGATTTACATAGGTTACTGTTATGTTGGTTTTGTAGTGTTACCACTTTGGTGAAAGGAGAGCCTTTGGTTAGATTTAGGATAGACAGCAACATGACCAAACTACACATACTGCATGTTGTTTGATTATTTACATGTACGTGTATAGCGAGAGTCTTTTTGTTAACTACAGCAGTACGTGCTAGTGTGCTTTTACTAACCAGCACTTAGATATGAAAGCAAAGAGAAAGATCTGGATGACTGTGATGTTTATGGAAGCAAGTTGTATATAATTGTCATTGTGAAGCGTGGGTGGGACCATGGAAGCGAGGCTTGGTCTGGCTCTCGTGGCTCTTAGCACACTTTTTTAAAGCTATACTAACTTAAAATAAAAGTTAGTTTCCTGAAATGTTTTGAGTATTCTTAACTTAACAGGTTTTACCGTGTGGTAATGTATATTGTTTCTAAATGCGGTGGGCTAGTATGTTTTTTCTACCAGTGTTTACTACAAATGCTTTAAATTATACATATTGAAATCTGTATGCATGCATGCTCTTTGACTTTAAATATCAAAATCATTTTTTAATGCAGGATATTTTTGGTGTATTCAATTCTTTGTCTGTGCTGTATAAATTATAGATCTAGATATAAAATGAGGGCTGTGTCATTTGCCCAGACATGCAGTCTTTACATAGACCTCACACTTTCTCTTTGTGGTTTAAGTAGTTCTGAAAATATCTTATGGTATAATTTCTTAGGCTATAATTTCCTACAGTGGTCTTTCATTTAGCTCGTATAAACACCTGCTAAACTTTGTACTGGACTTTGGAAACTAGAAGTTACTGCCGTAGACATTTTAGACTCAACTCAAGCAGATGCATGCATTTTTTAAATGAATTCATCACAACTACGCATAAGAATTTAAGATGTTAACAAAAACAACTTTTTGTTTGTCCGTTCTGTAACCATGCTATTGAGCTTTGGCACCTTTATCCCAGACAGAATCACAACTCCAAATTGAATCTCACCTTTACAGACTGAGCCTGCCATATGTCACACTTTTGTTTGGAGGGGTCTGGGGTCCTCTGGGTAATCTGTTCTTGAAACAGGTACTGAGACCTCTATTAATCCATCAGAGAAGCATTAGATGTCTGGATGTCAGTGTGGAGCTACTGGGGACAGAGACAGTGGATCCGACACACTAAACATGATGTACTGTCTCCATTTTGGCATTTCATCCAGTTATAAATCCACCTCTGCCTTTGCCGTCAAAGCACCTCCTGTCTCTCAACACATCATTGTAGTGCCTCCTACACTCCATTATCTTTTATGGAGCAGGACTCCTGCAGGGCCAAAAGTGGAAGCATTTACTTTCCCTAAACATCAATTGTTACAACCTGGAGCCAGCATTCAGAAGAGATCAAGAACCTCAGCTAAACATTGATTTCTAAAGGATGCATCAGTATCTGAATTCTGGCTAATACAGATAAGCCAGCACTTATATTTACGTTATGACTGGCAACCAATAAAAATGTTTCGTCTATATAAGTTCAAAATAAAAAAGTACACTCATTTTAAATGGTACAATTGAATTTAGGCAGATTACATTTAACATTGTTGTTAAATTATTAGGGTTTTAAATGGATAGTTCACCCAAAAATGCAAATTCTGTCATTTACTCAGCTTCAAAAAAAATTAAATATGAAAGTCAATGGCTACCGTCAACTGTTTGGTTTCAAACATTCTTCAAAAATCTGCTTTTGTGTTCAAAAAAGAAATGGGTTTAGAACAACTTTCATTTTTGGGATGTGAGCATTTTATTCCTTTTAAGTAAGTACTAGATGACCGCAAAGGTCATCCAAATGCAAAAAATGAAGACGTTTCACTAATCATACTTTAATTTATTTTTTCAGGGGCAGAAGTATTATTATTATGAAATGGGAAAAAACTCTGACCCCAGTAAAGAAGATAATGTGCAGTTTAAGAATGCATTGACCGTCCACCCAGTGTCTGATCCTGAGCAGATGTACAGACTTCACAAACACTTCACTGAGATCGAGCTGCAGAAGACATACGAGGAGATCGAACAACTGCAGGTACCCTTTTACTAAACCTGTGCTGACTAACACTGAAGCCAAGCTGAGAACAAATGGCTCTTTCCCTTGACCTTTTGAATACCGTGATTCATTATGGGCTTTTTGTAAGGGTGTGTAAAATTGCTAGCACTTTCAAGTGTTCTGGTAATGTGCATTTTCAAATGGAGTGTAATAAACTGTTCATCAAATATTAATCCTATCCCACACTTACTCTTTTTAACAGGCGGAAATCAAAAATGTGAGCGCGGTGGCTTTCGAGGGCAACCGTAGTGCCTTGTGGCCAGTTGGAATCAATCCACCCTTTGAGCCAAAGACACGTTTCGAGGTCTGCGGTGGGATTACTTCACCGAGGATCAGGTGTACTCCTGCATCGATGGCTCTCCCAAATGTGAGCTCGTGAAATCGATAAACTGGACATAGCCGACGTCATTGAGACGGCGATGGGTGAGCTGAACAAGAAGTACAAGCCCGTTCTGCACCTAAAGAAGCAGCAGCTTATTAACGGATACAGGCGCTTCGACCCCACCAGAGGGATGGAGTACACTGGACCTCCAGCTGGAGGTGGTTAACCAGAAAGGACACAGTCGCTCCATCACCAAGCGGGTCCACCTGGTCAGGCCTCTCAGTCGTATCGAGATCATCCCCATGCCTTATGTTACTGAAGCAACTCGAGTCCATATCATCCTCCCAGTCACTTTTCAAGACCGAGAGCAAGTTCAGCAGTTTTTAGAAGTGTACGCCACAAACGCGTTTGAAACCAGTGAGAATGCCATCTTGACCTTTCTCTTCATCTACGATACAATTGAGGCCCAACAAGTCAGCCAGAATGACATCTTCGCCAGCGTCAAAGCGCAAATCGCTGCTTACGAGCACCGGTATCCTACGGTCAAAATCCCCTGGATCAGCGTTAAGAGCGAAAGTCCCTCTCAAATCAAACTTATGGACATCATCTCCAAGAAGCACCCGGTTGACACGTTGTTCTCCATCGCCACTGTGAAAACCAGCATCAGCTCGGAGTTCCTCAATCGCTGTCGGATGAACTCCATCAACAACTGGCAGGTGTTTTTTCCCATTCATTTCCAATACTACAATCCCGACATTGTTCATCATAACCAGCCTCTTCCCAACGCCATGGATTTGGTCAAAGAGTCCGGCCTCTTTGATCGCAGTTCATTCGCCGAAGCATGTTTCTACAACTCTGACTACATGGCGACTCGGACGCGCATGTCTTCGGACGTCCAGGAGAACGAGGATATCCTGGAGAACCTGGATATATATGACATGTTCGTCAAATACTCTGGCCTCCATGTTTTCCGAGCAGTGGAGCCGGCCCTGCATCAGAAATACAGCTACCAGCCGTGTAATCCTCGTCTTAGTGAAGATATCTACCAGAGGTGCGTGCAGAGCTCCCTGGACAGCCTCGGATCACGCTCTCAGCTCGCCATGCTGCTGTTTGAACAGGAACAGGGCAACAGTACTTAAAACCAAACCCTGGAGATCTTGAGCTGACCGAGAGGCGATAAACGTTTTGTTGTCCATTGGGCTGATGCTTTACTAGCACCTGGTCTGTGGAGTCACAGTGCTGGGCAATCGAAAATGCTGTCGCTACCAAAAGACTGAAATCTGTTTAAAAATAGCAGATTTTTGTGACAACAGGGGATTTATGATTCACTATCTTTCTCTTTGGAGCAGATTGGTTTATGTTGGCTCTTAAAGCAAGCAGCTGTTGAAATGATCGCTACCGTAACACATCTAAACCACCGTGCCTTCAAAAATATGCTGTACTTTCATAACATCAGAGACACTTTTCCTCAAGCAGAAGTATTTGGTTTAATGTAGCAGGGTTTTTGATGTATGAAGGAACCGTATGCAGATTCTAACAATGGGTTTATTCTTGCTGAAATGCTTCAGTCAGTTCACACTCAAATTAATTAACCTTCTAATGCTAGCTCGTTAAATCTAAGGCTGATTTTAAACAAGGTAAAATCATTGTCTTATTGACCATTAGTGCCAAAAATCAAACATCAAGACCGTTTCAAACACTATTTTGTACAAATACTATACATAATTTATGCTTGAATTCTGAACAGCACAACACAGATACAAAAACCTGCACATAAATATTCTTACCTTTGAAAGCGCCTCGAAGAGATTTTTCTGATGAAACACGTTAACTTTTGCACTAATACTTTCATTGCAAGTCTGTCTTGTATATCAGTAATGCTGCACAATATGCCTGTCAAAGCATTTCATTCTGATTATGGGGTGCATTATTTGAGTTCCTGTGCGGAGTGCAATACCGTTCAGATGGTGTAGAGGCGTATTGAGCCTGCTGATGGAAACACTCCAGATGAGTTGAACACATTTCTGAAGATGCACTACAGAGAGCCTCGATACGTAACATTCCAGACATAATGTATTTTCATGACGTTATATGAGATCATTCAGATTTGTTTGGTTTGCAAAGTAAGTGAGTGTGTAAAGCCAGTATCTGTCCCTGTCCCTATTTCTTGGTACTTGTTTACTGTATTTACTTAATGTTGTTGAAATATTTTTGCTATTTTTTTATTTAAAGAATCATAATCTGAATGCAGTACACTGACGACATCTTACGAAGGTGACTTGTGTTACACAATATCATGATGCTGGATGTCAAATGATTTTGCGTAGAAGAGCTGTGAAATAGGTTTTACAACGTGATGTGTTTTATACGTTTTAAATGATACATGAATGAATGAATACATCTCAAATAATGGGCACAGCTTAGAGCCGCCGCTGGCCTTTAGGGGTCAGCAAAGGAGCGTGGGATACCTGTTCTCGGATACGTGTACGTTCACAGGACTGTTTCTTAACCTCACCTTTGTTGATCTATATGGTTTTTTTCACTATAAATCTATTGTATGTTGTTTTAATATTATTGTACAAAATGTTTAATAAAGACTTTATTTTAGGGCTCAGATAAACTTGAGAGCTTGTCTCTTTTCTCCATTACTTTCATCAGGCCACTTCTTGATAATGTTTATATTGTATTTGATATTTATTGTCAGGTCAAGCAATGAGACAGTTAAGAGCATGCATTTTTCTGTGACCGTTACTGTAGCATAAATCAAATGTTATAAATCAAGCCCAATCTCAATGAGCTGCGTTAAGTTTCACCTCTATGTATATGTCCTCTCGTTTAGAGCCCTGAACCACGCACACACTGCCTTTGGGCACCGAGTGAACCCATATAAGCACCAGACAGCTGAAGTCAGCAGTATCTAATTATATAGCACTCATTTTTACATCCCTGGGGTTTTATTCCAGCCTAACTTTTCAACAGCAGTGCACTTATATAACAATTTACGTCCAACAATCGCTTGCGTTTTTGTCACTCCAGACGTTGTGATACATCATTATCAGTGGGATGCTGTCTTGAGCACAACATTAGAATATAAAACACATCAGCAGTAAAAGATTTGATATCTAACAGGAATAGTTATTTTTCTCTCTCTAAATGCTGAACTCATACTCTCATTTACTAACAAATATAACACGTTTATATATAAACCCAACATATTTAATATCTTAAAGTGACAGCTCATCCTAAAATTAAATCAGTTACGGTAAAACTTTAGAATAGGGACCAATTCTCACTATTGAGTAGTTGCTTATTAGTGCCTATTATTAACATATTGGCTGTTTATTAGTGCTTATAAAGCGCATATTCTGCATATTCTACATCCCTAATACCTCATCTTAACAACTACCATACTAACTATTAATAAGCAGCAAATTAGGAGTTTATTGAAGGGAAATGCTGAATTAATGGTGTGTTAATAGGGAGAATTGAACCTTTAAATAAAGAGTATACTTACCCTCACTTTCCAAACCACTTACTTTCTTCTGTGGATCATAAAATACCTTTTGTCTGTTGTTCATAAAGCAGAAGTCAATAGACACCAAAACTGTTTGATTAGCATTCTTCAAAAATATAGTTTTGTGTTTTACGGAGGAAATTAAGTCATGCAGGTTTAGAGCGAAACGAGGGCGAGTAAATAATTACATAAATTAAATACTTAAAACGTATTTAAAACGGCTTCATTTTGGACTTTGTGTTTGAAATCTATGATATCTATGATATCAACTTTTGTTCAATATGTCATTAATTTTGTATTAAGCTCTATCTTTTATATTCAACATTTGTTTTTTAATAATTTCACTGCTTGTCTTTATCATTTTGACCCATTTCATTTTGATTTATGCCCCACTAATAGGTTTACGGTGGACCTTCGTGTTTTCTTTATCACAATGGAGGAAATATTAATATGAAATCGCCAGCTTGTAAAATAGTTGTTTTCTCGTGAGATATGGTTCTAAATAAAGAAATACATGTTGTTTAAGCAGTAAAGTTGTCTTTTATCATTTTAGCCTTAATTTGTAATTAAATAATTTTAACAATATTTTAAAAAAAATCTTGTTTTTATGAACTATAAGGACAAGTCAACATAATTTGATATGGTAGAGTTTAGGTTGTATTGAACCCAGGACATTCCTTGGAGATTTCCAGCATCCTCAGTGGAATCATAAACCATCAAAAAGCCCATGGTGTGGAGTGACCAGAACCGAAATTATCATCAAGATTTTATTTTTGGACTCCAGTACGAACCATTGTTACATTAATAAAATGTGTTCTAACAGAAACCACGGCCATAACAGCAGACCTTTGTACAAACTGTATTATGTGTTCTCTGTAGTCTGGTATACAGTCCATTAGGTTCTGGAGTGTAATGGGTAATTAGCCTGATTAGTCTTGATGCCTTTAATCGTGTGGACAGTCTGTTTGCGCTATATGCTGCTTCAGTGCCTCGTTTTATGGCCCCTCTCGGAGCTAAATGGTGGTCTGGCTGGAAAAAGACCGGCATGTCACAGTTAAAGCAGCGTAGCACCGTTTTAAAAGCACACTTAGAGCTCAACACTGACCCATTTGGACCAGAATGATGAAATAATATCAGATGAAGGGATATTACAGTGTCTAGCTGTAATATCCCCCCCCCCCCAAACTAAGCTCAGTACTTAGAACAACTAATGCAGCCATCCAAACGCAGGGCTGTACAAGAATCATAACACAACACTGGGAATGCATTCCAAGCTGCAAGAAAAGAAAGGTAAATAAGTCCATTTATATCCAGTTACTTTCCCTGCTAAAAAAAAACTATAGACACCATCACAAAATTAGTAATGGTTTTACTGGTTGTAATGGGAATTGTATTGGTTTTAATGGAAACTGTAATGGACCCTGCGGGTCTCTATTGGTAATTGGTCACCTTCTATTGGTGGCTTGTTAAACCAATAATTCCCAATGGATCATGTCCCAAAATAATAATGGAACTGTGTTAATAGTGTTCCTGTGTAGCTCAGTGGTAGAGCATTGCGTCAGCAGCGCAAAAGGTTGTGGGTTCGATTCCCAGGGATCACATGTACTAATGAAAAATGTATAACCTGAATGCAATTGTAAGTCGCTTTGGATAAAAGCGTCTGATAAATGTAAAATGTAATAATAATGAATGGTTTGAATGGTTAAAAGTGGATGGTTTGTATTATGTTTGTGGTGGAAACCATTAGATTTTTGTGTGATGGTTTTATTGTAGTTTTTTCACCAGGGTCATAGAAGTTGTGGTCGAAAACTCTTTCCATCCTCAGATGAATTACTCCTCAACTGAATTTAAAGACTGGAAGAAACACTATAACACAATGTGGGAGATGTTTAATCCACTCACGCGCCAGCGCTGCATGGTGGAATTGGACATTGTCCCAAACCACAAGTTGCTACGGTTGTTCCTGCTGTGCCTTCGATATCACTCTCTGTTCCCTTTCCGCTTGCTACTTTCTCTCTCATAATCTTCCACCTGTAGTATTTCAAGGAAATGATGTAATTTGTATGAAATCCTGAATAGATGCAATCTATTTAGGAAACTATAGCTGTGTTAATTGCTTGACAATGGTGCAACACTGACCTCAGTTTGGAGAATTGTTTAATTAGTGTGGAAGCATTACATCCTCCTCCTGATGAAGATCTGCCTTTTGATTGCACAAAATCACTGCCGTTTGCTTTATAGAAAATACTTTCCACACTAATGGCAAGGACTATGAAAAGACCTGTGAGTCGTGCACACGCATTTGCAATTTCAACATTTGGAGCAATTCCTTCTGCACAGATAAGATAGGCCATAAATGCAGACATATACAACTGTGCATGAGTGCATGGGGTTGACAGATAATGCCAAATCAAATCTGAGTGTTTAGTCCAGTGTAATTCCTGGACATGCAATGGTATGTCAGCTCTTCTGCGTTCACTGCTAACAGCACAGTTATTTATGACAGTAAACTGTATTATTATGCATAACCGGCTCAGTGCGCCATCAAAACTATGACTGGGAACCTTTAAAATGCCACCGTGAAACAGTTTTATGAATATTAAAAGCCCAATTTAGCCATGATTACTTTTATATGGATGGAATATATGCGGCTTGTTTTTGATATGACATCCAAATATGAGGTGCGTTCCCGAAATCTCTCATGTAGACAGAATCTACCCAACAGAGAGGAACTAATCTATAGAGGATACACAGCGGTGTCACTTACAAACGAATCCTGTAGTTTGTGGATGTAGGAAAACAAAAGAAAATGAGTACTAAATGTGCAAGAGAAAATTTAGCACAATATATATGAACACATGTATATATGTGTGCAATGTTATATAAGATAAAGTGCTGTATAAAATGTTTTTTTTTGTATATACGTATATGATTTCTGCTCATTTTAATAGCACAATCTTTAAACAATGAAGTCTTACATACATCATAGTAAATTAAAACACCCATTGAGCTAATTAAATCATCAGACATTAGTTATACAAGAACTGCACCTGAAATGTCTGATTACAAAGTAACGCATTTAAAAAAAAAAACAGTTAAGGGTGCTACACGGTTGACTTACAGTAATTTTAGCCATATTTAAAACCACAAATTCAATACCGGTGTCCTGACATTTTATCCACCCGTCAGATTTTCCTACCTCGGCTTACTGCGCATGCATGCATCAATATTACATCATTTTTCTCACGCTGAACAACAATATGGTTGGTTTCTGGTACTAGATGTATCCCTTCTATCCATAACCGCGAATATAACATGTAATTACTGTATGTGCATTACTGTAAGAGTAGGTTTAGGTCTGGGGTAGGTAGACGTTAATAAAACACAATCTAATGGATAGACTATTTTTTTTTATTGTTGGTTTCCGGTACTAGCTGTATCCCTTCTATCCATAACCGCGAATATAACACGTAATTACTGTATCTGCATTACTGTAAGAGTAGGTTTAGGGTTGTGGTAGGTGTATACATTAATAAAACATAATATAACAGGTAGCATTTTTTGTTGTTGAATTGTACTTCCACTGTTTTAATGGGAGGTAGCAAAATCTGACAGGGTAGCACAAATCGACAGAACAACGGCCTTTACGCTATTAGGACTGTAGCTAAAATGGAAAAGTTTTTCGTCTTTGAATTGTCATTGAATGTCAGTTCTTGCTGAATTTCGCACACAGAAAAGCCAGTGGTTTCTGATTGAAATGCTTTGCACATCTGGCCTTTTGTCAAAGAGACCGCTAGACATTTCACAGCTAAGAACCCTGAGAAAAACTCATCGACTGACTCTTAAACATGAAGCCATACGCTGCGGTGCATCAGATTGCTCATACTTTGCGAGTGCGCTGAGCAAACCCGGTTTATTTATCATTCTCTGTGGGACCGCTGCACTCTGTCTCCTTCAAAAGTGAAGCTAGGAACATAAGGTCTGGTTTATTAAACACTTTTGGGAGGTCTGGGAGAGCGGATGAAACCAACCTTTTCCATATGGTCACCGCACTGGCTCTGGTGGGCTTTACTGTACACATCATTTGGCTCTCCGTTGGGAAGTAACCTCACAGAAGATTATGTTGTTACTGCTAATGACACCCATTACCACTCACACGTTACAGCTCTATAAATAACATTACAAAATTGTTTGGATTATTCAATATACTTTAAGTTAACTTAATCATAAACCATTTGAGATAAAGGAAACAGTTACCAGACATATCCAGTAGAGATGGATATATATTACTTTTCTGAAACACAAACTATTCTACACCGTCCCCATGATTTCAGAGTATACCAGAGTAACGTTATTTCTCTTACGCTCTGGAGCCTAAGGGTTGATAGCCATGATCCAAATACATCATTTACATTTGTAGATTAATCTGAATTATAATATTTCACAAGATTAAAACTCACCGAATAAAACTCTAACAGCTGGCAAAATATAAAGTAAGAATGCAATGGATCTGGAGTATAAAGTGGCTCTAGATGTCATGCAGTCTATGCCTTGATATAATAGAAACCCAGTACCAAGGTATTCAGTGTAGAAATCATAGAGTTGCCACATAGAGTCTCCTGCTGGACCGCAATGTCCGATCCGAGCCTAGAAGTGAGGGTTTAGAGTTCGGCTTTGGCTGTAGCTTTAACTGGTGACTAGCGCTGAGATTTGAGGGTCTTTCATTGAGCCCACCTCCAGCACTGACGTCTTTCTGTAGACGTCCACAGCACTAGACCCGCCAGACGAGTCTTCCTAGCAGGCGAAGTCTTCAAACACTCGGTGGTGGTGATGGTGATTTGGGAGGACGGTGTTAGCATAAGCTCCCTCCGAACGGCTCCGGCTCACCTCGCCAGAATCCTGACAGGAACAGAGAATACTTCAACTCCTTACACACTGTTAGGATGGGGAATAAAACGCCTCTTATGACTGAGGCTGTGACTCATTGTTTAATCTGTGTTGTGATAAAGCTCAAATCCACTCGAGGCTGAGCGTTACAGTGGTTTATCCCCTTAAACTCACTGTTATGCACCGCCTCGAGTGTCTTATTGCATTTATGAAACGGTGGAAACAGTATCATGATTAAAGACACCATGCATTTTTACCTAATAATATCATAATGTAAAGTATTGTCTCATATATTCATATATAAGCTGTTTATGTGAACTAAAAGTGCTGTAAGTAATTTAAGCTGCTTTCTATTGCACTGAAATGCACAATCTATGTAAGTCCACGAATCTTTGGAGTGAATTTCAGAAAAGAGCATATACACTATTGCTCAAAAGTTTGGGGTACGATAATAAAAAAAAAAAAAAAATTAATACATTGTTTTAAAAAAAGTTTCTTTCAAATAAACGGTGTTCTTTTAAACTATTTTATTCATTGAATCCTGGAAAAATTATAAAATGTGTAGTTTTACAACTGCTTTCAACATTAATCAGAAATGTTTCTTGAGCATCAAATCAGCATATTAAAATGATTTCTGAATAAAACAATGTGACGCTGAAGTGTGTTGCCATCACAGGAATAAATTTCATTTAAATAGAAAACAGGTATTTTAAATTGTAATAATATATCACAATATCACAGTTTTACTGTGTTTAATGACATTTTTCTATGTATTGATTTGTATTTAGTTTTAATCAATCAGCATTTTACAACAGTAACCAGGTGTTGAAGACCAGAAAAAAGAAGCTAAAATACAATGTCACTTTCTGCTACCTGCAACATCACTTGCATTGGACACGAATCGTGTGCGTTACCAACGGAGACGAGACGCTGTGGTGATTAAACGATTAAAACTCATTTAATATCATATCATATCATACAGGGTCCTGCAAGTCATCTGTAGGAGAAAAAGACAAGATCCGCAAATCCGTGGCTACAGAATATGATGCACAGTTTATCGCTAAGCATTTTCCTCCCGTAGAAAAACAAACTCTTAATATGACTTAATGTATTAAGATAATTATTTGTTCTGGTCTTCACCACCTGGCTTCTGTTGTAAAATGTTAGGAGATTCAAACAAAAAATCATCACTAAATAGAATAAAATAATAATAAAAAAAAGACTGCAAGTGACGTCACTGAGAGTGCAAGTGTCTGAGAGTGCAAGTGCAATGTTGCATCCCAATTCACATACTATCCGACCTAAATAGTATTCAAAAATAGAATTAGAATGTCCCAAATCCTAGTATGTTTAAAAAAGTATGCCAAAGATTCCCGGATGGTCTACTACTTCCGGTTAGAATTCGAAGAGTAGATCGATGCACACTCTAACGACTAATATTGTCATATTATACACACACACACACACACACACACACACACACACACACACACACACACACACACACACACACACACACACACACACACACACACACACACACACACACACACACACACACACACACACACACACACACACACACACACACACACACACACACTCATGCTTGTAAATCTCTCTAACGACTAATACTGCTATATTACACACACACACACACACACACACACACACACACACACACACACACACACACACACACACACACACACTCATGCTTGCAAATCTCTAACGACTAATATTGCTATATACACACACACACACACACACACACACACACACACACACACACACACACACACACACACACACACACACACACACACACACACACACACACACACACACACTCATGCTTGCAAATCTCTAACGACTAATATTATATTACACACACACACACACACACACACACACACACACACACACACACACACACACACACACACACACACACACACACACACACACACACACACACACACACACACACACACACACACACACACACACTCATGTAAATCTCTAACGACTAATATTGCTATATTACACACACACACACACACACACACACACACACACACACACACACACACACACACACACACACACACACACACACACACACACACACACACACACACACACACACACACACACACACACTGGGTCATAAAATTAATAATCATAAAATTATGAGTTTTGTGAGTTTGTATCATGGTAGAGTGACAGAACTCTACACAGAACTTGACCGAATCTAAGGTTGTCACAGACAGGTGTGATTTCACAGAGTTCATTCAGTGATTTCAGACAGATAGCAAAAACATTTATGTGTGGCATTGCAAAAATTGTTCAGCATACTACAAAGGAAGTGAATTAATAAAGAACTAAAGGTCACAGATCAGTATAACCTATCTCGGCTATTTTACTCTGGCTTCAGTATGATTCTTTACAATGCAACTTTATAATGATTGAACAATGTTGGGTCAGGACCCACTGGCCATGTGCTGAATCGAATTAGTTTTGAGCAGACTCCGTTTCTCATGAATACAGTCTGCTCTGCCAACAACTGTGTTCTTCTTCCATGAACAGAAGATGGGATTGCAATCAGAAGAAGGGAGATTTGATTCAATCCTGGTCTAAGCAGACAGCCTGGCATCCCAATCACGGCTCAATATCCTGCTGCTGATGTTATATTTCCCTCTGGGCTTTGTTCCTATTCACAGAGCTGATCTGTGCTGCATCCTAACACTAACGCTCCAGAGATCAGCACGTGGCTCACCTTAGCTTTCATTTCCTCCAGCTTTACTGTGGCGACTGTGCTGGCCTGTTGCTGCTGCTGGGTTTGCTTTTTGTCATCTCTTTGTGACCCGAGCAAGCGCTCCAGCCTGTGTTTGATCACCTAGGAAAGTGAGGTGGAGTCAGGGTGAAGAGGACAGCAGGGAAAGTAGGACAAATGAGGGCTATAAACAGAGTTTAGCAGCATCAGCAATGCTCAGCTCAGAGGTCCGGTACTATCGGCTCTTTTGGGAAATACGGCTCACTGCAGGAGAAGAGCTATTGGTTCAAATGAATGGATGTGGAATTGGAAAAGGGGGCCAAAACAATGCACACTTACCTCATATACAAAATCCAGAATCTCCAAGATGGTGAGAATACTGGCTCCTATAAAAAGACCCATCTGCCCACCAATGTCCCCTGAAATCAAGAAATACGAATGAGGAAGAACGATTTGCACATTGATTTTACTCAACATAAATTGTCATTTAAAACACATCTTCTTTCATGTGTCGTATCTCTGACTGAAACCTTGTTATTGTTAACTAAAAGTATTACAAATGTTTTTGTTAATTGGAATAAAGCTAAAATATTAGATGAACAACTTACAAGTTGAATTATTAAAATGACTAAAACTAATAAATTAGAGCTAAATACAAATATAAAAATGAATAAAAATGAAAGTTATGAAAATAAAAATTCTAAATATTAATAAATATTGTAATGGTATATACATAGTACTAAAATAACATGATTTTGGGTGATCTCATAGCCTGTGTGGCCTGAAATGATTTGAAGTCATTTATGAGAAAGAAAAAATTATTATTGTTTAATAAAATTATATAAAAATACACAAAGACAATTTTTTTGGGTGGGACAATGTGCATCACTAAACTGCTCTCAATTAAGACCAGGAATGTGCATAAAGAAATGTCATATTAATTAAATATTAATTTAAGATCAGAAATGCTTAAGTTTAGGTGCACTGAAAATTACTTAACGATAAAATGAACTATTAAAATGAAGAGAGACCCACCTAATAATCCGGCAACGTCATATGCTTTTTTCTGTTCTATTGTTTCATAATTTAGAGCTTCAAAGAAAATGTCCAAAACAAGGAAGTTGTCTCTAAAACAAAACGACAATTAAACATGTATGTGTAAATCATATCTTTTCAGAATCAGAATCTGTTTCTAGCTATATTGAAGGTGGAAAGGTTGTCACACCTGATGTATTCTTCAGTCTTGTCGAATTTTCTAGATAGGTAGCGAGCCGAGCCTTTGCTGGGGATTTTAACCATGGACAGCTCTTTACCATAACGCGTCAGGTTACAGGGAGTCTCACACAAGCATGTGTCACCTGAACTTGTCTGTAGCAGTGCTGCGAAGAGGACACACACGTCAGTTTAGAGCAGCAGACAGATGTGTGTGTGTGTGTGTGTGTGTGTGTGTGTGAGAGAGCAGGTGCTCCAGACCACACCTGCACAGCCATTCTTCATTCATCAAACTAATGTGGAGAGATAACACCAGTGCTAAATAATCATCCATAGATGCTTGAAACACACTCAGCATGCTGTTCAGATTTAATTTGATTTCTGAAGGGCATCCAGAAGAGAACACACACACACACACACACACACACACACACACACACACACACACACACACACACACACACACACACACACACACACACACACACACACACACACACACACACACACACACACACACACACACACACACACACACACACACACACACACACACACACACACACACACACACACACACACACTCTCTCACACACACACACACACACACACACACACACACACACACACACACACACACACACACACACACACACACACACACACACACACACACACACACACACACACACACACACACACACACACACACACACACACACACACACATAAATCTGGCACAGTGTACACAGAATACACCACATATTTAACATTAATTCCCTCTTTTTAGAACAACATTTAGTAGACACGCCTTGACATCGCCTATTTGATTTACATTATTAAATGCAGATGTTGCAGTTTTGGGGGAAGCTACTTTGAAATGTATCAAGTTTCTCATGATTTAAAGTTCAACTACCCTTTTAAAAAGTCTCTAGGCACCCTACAAGCTACTAGTATCTAACTACACAGAAGTTATTCAGCTGGACAGTATCTTGATAAAGAGCCTTATATATAGAAATTAAGCTGTATATCTCTATCATCATGTTTCATATGCATATTAAGTATGTATAACTACCATTCAAATGTTTGTGGTCTGAAATATGTTTTAATGTTTCTGAAACAATCTCTTATGCTGACCAAAGCAGCATTTATTTCAGAAAAAATAAAGAGAAGTACATAAATATGTACATAAATACATATTATATATTATTATTTGAATATATATTTTTATTATATTTATTTATTCTTATGATGGCAAAGTTAACTCTAGTTGCTGATTTGTTGTTCAAGAAACATTTATTATTATCAGTGTTGAAAAGTTGTGTTGCTTAATATTTGTTTGAAGAAACCATGACAAATTTCTTCCAGTGTTTTTTGATAAATAGAAATGATAAAAAATGTTTCTTTCTTTCTTTGAAACCGAAATCTTTTGTAACATTATTCACTTTCACTTCTGATTAATTTAACGCATCCTCGATGAATAAAAGTATCTCATTAAGAAAATCTGACTGATTTAAACTTCATCTGAATTTGTGATTAGTTTTTTTGAAGTTATATATGAAACTCAATGCTTTTAGATCAGATTTGAAGCAAACTTTTTTTATGTGTTATAGGCTGTTGTTATGCATGTGATATATTTATATCAGAAAATAAATAATTAAATAACCTATAACAAAAGAGGTTTGAGTTTTTGAATAGGTCAATGCAGTCAATGGTGCTCCAGTCCATTCTTTCAAGATATATCTGGATTTAGTTCAGCCACCCATTAAACAGGGTCGGGTTTCCTTTTGACTGTGGAGATAATTACATTTCTGGCTTATTAGATAAGGACTATCATAATTGTCCCGATACATCTCTCATCATCAACTTTTCATGAGCCGCTCCATTTACGAGTGTCATAAAATCAGCGGAACAAGACACCTACAGCGGGCGATAACGGCGAGAGGGCATCGAGGGTAATGCACTACAGCGATCTCCAGCTCTGTAAGGGATGTCAACGCACCGATTCTCTGAGTAATCCTGTGTCTCTCACCCCTATCCGTGCACAGAAACATCTGTTTATCTGGGATTGAATTATTCGTGCCCACTACCTCCAGAGGTATTATACTCCAGGGCGTTAGCAAAAATGAAAAATGCTTGCTTACCAAGTGCTTTGTCCACACATTTGATATTGCTGGGAGTACAGATATCGGCATCTCCTGAGAAACAAAATACATAATGACTCTGATCAATCACCAGCAAAATGATTGCTGTAATTTCACCGCCAGCCAAGGAAGAAAAAGCGTGAGCGGCAGAGAAAGAGACAGCGCGCCTCAGCTTTGTTATTCATCCTAAAATGATGGAAGGAAGCGTGTGACCGAGGAAGATGGGTTCGCTTTCACCACGCCTCCCTCATGACCATCAGTCTAGGCCTAATTGCACCCAAAATGGACCGATCCAAACCCTCCCCAAAGACACATTTATAAAGTCTTTAAAACCCAATCCCCATCGACACACAATACCGCAGGAGGACCATCTTGCCAGCCGAATCCATCAAAAGAGCGGTTCGAGGAAAAACATATGGCACCGAAGAGAAAACGGCATTTGAGTTAATGCTTTTGGAACGGTCTCTCTTTTCAATTTGCATTATGGGAGATTGATTTGGGAACATTAAAAGCAGAGAAGCAGAGCTTCCATTAGAGCCGGCCACCAACAGTCACACGCTCTCAGAAAAGCCACACTGATAACAACTCAGGTGTGGTGGAGTTAATTAGAAAAGAGGTTTCTGGGGACAGAGAAAGTCCACCAGTCTATACGCCGTCGCTTCTCAAAAGAGAAAATATAGGTATTTGCTTTTTCTTCGCCGTTTGTCGGCTGCTTCGAGTGGAATGTAACGAATCAGCGGGTCCAGGTTCATCATTGCTGTCGGATCGCGATCATCCGGAATTTTTCCTCCAAATGCCAAATGAACTACCCCAGCTCCTCGTATTGTGTGACGAGACACTAAGTTAATTTAGAGACTTGCATTAAGCTTTCGGCTCCACTGCCTGGAGCAAATTTGATGAGAAGAGTTTATTCATTTAGTATTTTAGCAATTAGCAGAATACATTAGCGTGCTGATTAGGTTGAGTGGGAAATGAATGCAGCGGTGTAGCGTTACCCGGCATGTGCACCATCCTGCATTTGCACACCCGCTGAACCTCAAGAGTCTCGCAGCGCAGGCGGCAGGCGCTGATACTGTAGGTGTCGTAACCCGGGATCATCTGCTCACTGGTGGAGCGGCAGTTCCCCCAAGGCTGGGGCAGGTAGGTCAACTACACACAGAGAGAGCAGTGAAGAGAACAAGGGAGACAGACAAAGAGAGATTGTACGAGCAGGAGACACAAATAAAGAGAGAATTAGTGCATGCAAATTAAGTATGTAAATAAGCAGCGTTCTCACAATTTTAAAGAGCATAACAACTGAAGTGACTGACAAAAGAGCACGATTTTATTTGTATGTGGCTTGATTTCCCGAAGGAAAGCTTAATGAGTGGCTTGCCTTTGAAACAAGAATATTGCATTCAGTGTTAATTTCTATATCATCTATTTGAATATCATTCATTCATTTGTTCATTTTTAAGCACGAGATTGATCGTGTAACCAGTCTGAGAGTTTCTAGACAGAACTGAGTTTTAAGAATGCATTGCCCTATATTTCACTATGTAAAGGACAACACAATGTTGTGTTTGTAGCGTCAAAGTATTGAATGCACTTCACCGTATCTATTTTCTGAATGCGTGTTATTGATTTTATTGCATGCATTCTAATTTTTTCTTCTCATTTTTTTATCAAAATGGTCAGTGGAAAAAGCTGGACTCCTCTAATCCTTTACACCCTACCAGCTTGCCTTCAGATCTGCCTCCACCCAGTCAACAACTGATGGACAGGACCAAGTCCCAAACCTACATTTTGTCCTTTACGGTAATCTGTTTCACTTGGATGTTACAATACAGAAAAAAAAAACGGTTTTATCTTTCAGGACTACAGTTTATTAATTTTAGCGATGCAATATGCTCCATTCTCCTGAAAAATTAAATAAATAAACTTGATATCATATAGCACACAGTTTAGATTACAAGCCAGTTTACTAGAAGTCAGTCAGGGACATTTAAATTGATGTAGAAATACTGTGATATACACATTTATAGTTGAAGTTCACAAGCTTGGTGACCCTTCAACTGCCAGTCACTTTCTCAACTCAAAGAAATTCTCCTCTAATTGCTTGCTCACTGGCCCCTATTTTTATTTCTTCACTTCAATATAACAAGAAACATAATGTTGTCTCTGGAATTATGTGTAGGAAGAGCTGTGAAACAAGTATTAAAAAAATATAATATTGTGTATGAAAAAAACATCATATGTGTGGCCCTGGACCACAAAACCAGTCATAAAGGTCAATTTTTTAAAACTGAGATTTATACATCTCCCGAAAGCTGAATAAATAGCTTTTTATTGATGTATGGTTAGTTATGATAGGACAATATTTGGCTGAGATATAACTATTTGAAAATCTGGAATCTGAGGGTGCAAAAAAATCTAAATATTGAGAAAATCATCTTTAAAGTTGTCCAAATGAAGTTCTTAGCAATGCATATTAATAATCAAAAATTAAGTTTTGATATAATTACATTAGGAAATTTACTAAATATCTTCATGGAACATGATCTTAATATTTTAATGATTTTTGGCATAAAATAAAAATCTATAATTTTGACCCATACAATGTATTTTTGGCTATTGCTATAAATATACCCCAGCGACTCAACACTGCTTTTGTGCTCCAGGGTCAGATATGGTTTAGAACAACATGGCCGTGAGTAAATGACAGAATACTACACCATTAAGATATTCAGAAATTGGGGGGATGTTGCTGTGACTAGATGGTGCTGCACTTGGATGGCCTGATTTCATTATCGGTGGTACTTAGACTGAAAAGTTTGAGAGGGATTCAAGGGAAGGGTTATACCCTTTGCTCTTGACATGATACAAAGGTCTGGAATCCCGGAGAGACTCCGAAGCCCAGCTGATGGATGTAGGGCGGCTCATCCTGACTGTGGATCTGAACACGGATTCCTGCCTCTAAAGATGTTTCATCTGCAAAAAATAACACGAGGATGAGCGAGACAGAGAGAGTAAGAAAGCACAGCAAGCAATATGAACGATAACACAAAGATAAGCCTCACATATCCCACTATCAATACAAAGAGGAAAAACAACATCACAAATAAACCTAGAATTTAAAAATGTTTGTCTTAACAGATTGTGCAGACACACATCTGAGAACCATAAAATATGGAATGACTTTGCACCTTTCGGACTAGAAATGATCTCTGTGTGGCGTTATAACTCACTTGTCTCTTTCCAGATAGGTAGATATTCATCCTGCTGGATGTCCAACATGATCTCCAGCCCGTTTCCCATCCCTCCTTGCTTGGTCTTCCTGGACGTGGTTTTGTTCCCGTTGAAAGTATAGCATTTCCCGTATCTTGTGTAGACCTATGAAAAAACACCAGTGACTAATTAAGAATGCAATATTCTCTTATTGACGAGGCTATAACAAGCTACGATCTTTTGAAACCATAACATGTGTGTCTCTTGATTTAAAAATGAACCCTTTGATTTTTTTAAGACGCTTATGATTAATTGGAGAAAAGGTCACTTTAAACTTCAAAAGTTCTGAGGCATTAAAATCTTCACAGAGGATTTTCCATCTCCGAAAACCAAAAGAGATGCTGATTAAAAAAGTGACAATGTATCATTCTGTCAGTGGGCATTTGTATTCGGTGGCATAGTAAATAATGTTTTCCGTGTCTCATTCCTGTCATTTTTATTTTGACAAGAGAGAGAGAGTTATACAAACCATAACGCATTATCATGCAACGCGTTTGTTCCTCAAACAAGAGGAAAATGAATAGCCCACGTTCTGAGAAACATATCCGCCTCCGCAATGAAATCCTCACATCAAAATAATTGCTCCACATGGAAAATATTGATAAAGACAAAATCAAAAGCAATAACTTCTGAAACTGGACTTAATATCTTGACAAAGTACAGCCACTCAAAAATAAATACAAAATTAATACATTTAAAAAGCAGGCAATTTGTTATTTATAGAGCCTGTCTCTCTTCAAGCAAAAGTGACAAAATATTTCAGGTATTCTGCACAGGACTGCGTAATGAAATACTCAAAATTAAAAAACAAAATCACTGACAAATAAATGTCAGGAGGAAATGGATCAACACAAAGCACAGGTGGGTAAAGAAGGACTCTAAATTGGTGTCCAGTGAGGTTTCACTTCAGTCCTCGGGGCTCAACTCTCTCTGACCTTTTGTTCAGAATGTTTTTGCTCCAATCTTTAGCTAACACGCCAAATCGAATCACTACCACAAATAAAAACAAAGCTTGAAATGTTGGATTGACTGAAAACACAGACAAGGAAAGAAATGTGTGAGAAAGACTCTTGGCACTGTTAAAGCCAGTATAGCTGAGCTCCAGCATATGTTGTGTTTTGGATGCTGGCTGATGTCTCCATCATTCTGGTTAAAGAGACAGTTCCTTACAAACATGATAATTCTGTCATCTTTTATTCAACCACATATCATTCCAAACCATTCGAAAGTTAGTGTTAGTATCAGATGTGTATCTGCTCTTGTCTAGACAATAAAGGTGGATGGTGACCAGTGACCACTGCTGTCAAGCTCCAAACAGTGTTGATATTGTTAAATAAAACTTGTTTTTGTCAATTGAATAGAGCTGATATAAAAGATAAATATTTAACTTGACTATTTTTGTTAAATAAAAAATATAAATAAAAGAAAAGAAAATTTTACAATTTTGAAATGCTGCTTTATCAACTAACTTAAAATAAATGTAAGCTTAAGTACTAAAATCACAGGAATTAAAAAATATATAAATATAAAAAAAAAAAACTAATTAAAAGCACTACAAATTAATAAAACCAATGACATTAAAATTGAAAATCAAAAAATAAAAGCTAATATTAATAAATTTGATTTATTAGTGTAATAGTAGTTATAATAGTATAAATAACACTATTTATAATCTACAACTCATACGCTATATTTAAAGCCTTTCAAAATCATACTATAGCTGTATAGATAAGAAACAGTTTTAATTTAAAGTTAGGGTTAGGGTTAGGGTTAGTGTTAGGGTCAGGGTTAGGGTTAGGGTCAGGGTTAGTGTTAGGGTTAGGGTTATGGTTATGGTTAGGGTTTGGGTTAGGGTTAGGGTTATGGTTAGGTTAGGTTAGGTTAGGGTTAGTGTTAGTGTTAGTGTTAGTGTTGTTAGGCTAGGTTGTTAGTGTTAGTGTTGAGAAGAGTAGTGTTAGGTTAGGTTATGGTTATGGTTAGGTTTATAGGGTTAGGTTGTTAGGTTAGGTTAGGTTAGGTTAGTTAGTGTTAGTGTTAGTGTTAGTGTTAGTGTTAGTGTTAGGGTTAGGGTTAGGGTTAGGTTAGGGTTAAATCTCTTTCATTGTATTTGAGAAGAGCAGTTTAGACATTCTGCTAAACGCTAAAGTTTTATATGTACTGTAAACAGCACGGTTATCCTGATCCACCGACTAGAAAGACATTCATGCTGCTATAAGATGATCTTTTCATCAGGCAGACTGACATTAAAATGTATTGCTATAACTCAATCAAGTTTCTCCAGCAGCGAGTCTTGTTCTGATGAGAAGGGTCCTTCAGGGGCCACGCTTGTGTGTAACACATGGCTGTTCATTTAGCAGCCTGCGTATGGAGTCTGATCTGAGCTGGCTCCGTGCTGAATCAAAGCAGGGCTCTCCGAGCAATATGAGCGTGCAGTAATTGCCAGCTGCAGCTGTGGACGCCGCACACCATACAGCTGTAATTAAGGCTGGAGACAGCCAGTGTTTTCACAAGCAGACGCTGGTCAAACAAGATAGAAGAGCATAGATATAAACATCATTTCATATAATCAGACTGCAAACAGACAACACACACACATCACCACTGCTACTGTAAAGTGTGTATAAAACACATAACCGTGCGTCAGCGTGTCAAATACTTAAATGCAACATGATAACATAATAATCGATTCCAATATCTTATAAGAGAATGTTTAAAAGGTCAAGTGTTAAATATGACATTTAAAGTAAAGTAGTCATATATTAGTCAGGTTTTCAGCATGATGCTGTCTTTTTGACTGACATGAGCTATTAATGCAACAATCGATTCAGTCCTGTTTATTGACATGTTTAAATTTGCATTGCCGCTCTAATCCTGTCCAATACGAAACCAGGGGGACTGTATAGAAAGAAACCATAGCAAAGACCTCTCATTCCAGTTCTGCTCTGAAACTTCAACTTTCAGGGGAAGGTCCACTTTGTGTACACAAATGATTTTTGGGAGGGCAATGGAAGCGTTCCCGTCATGCAGCAGTGGAAATGGCTGCTGGCACAGTCTCCTCTGCCTCATTTCTCTGCTTTAGAGCCCAGTGCCCAGAGCACCTCTGATTGATGGACCATTTTCTCTTGGAACATCTCGCCCAAAGTCAGTAAAGGTAAACAGTCCAATTTCTGTCTGTTTCCAAAAGCAGCCATCCAGCCTAGTGTGTTACTGAATCCCCCCCGATGCACAACTGCCACTATCTGTACATATATGCACACACACACACACGTTTGTTTCTGTGAATTCTGGAGACTTTTCATAGTCTTCTTTTGTTTTTAAACTGACCAAAATATATTTTATACTCTAACCCTAAACCTACCCCTAACAACAAATGTTGTATATATGCATAAAAACTGCGTATTATATGCACGCCAAACGTGTATATCATATGAACGCCAAAGTTCATTTTTGCATATCAATACCACGAGTTTTGTCTTTTTTTTTGCGTATTTATACGCATTTTCATGAGATCGGCACGCACGCACGTGCACGCACGCACGCCCACCCATGCACACACACACCCACACACACAGCTGTATGGGATTAAAAACATTTGTGACCCTGGAGCACAAAAGCAGTGCTAAGTCGCTGGGGTATATTTGTAAAATAGCCAAAATACATTGTATGGGTCAAAATTATAGATTTTTATTTTATGCCAAAAATCATTATGATATTAAGTAAATATCATGTTCCATGAAGATATTCTGTAAATTTCCTACCTTAAATATATCAAAACTTCATTTGTGATTAGTAATATGCATTGCTAAGAACTTCATTTGAATAACTTTAAAGATGATTTTCTCAATATTTAGATGTTTTTGCACCCTCAGATTCCAGATTTTCAAATATTGTCCGATCATAACAAACCATACATCAATGGAAAGATTATTAATTCAGCTTTCAGATGATGTATAAATCTCAATTTCAAAAATTTACACTTAAGACTGGTTTTGTGGTCCAGGGTCACATTTATTCTCCACAAATGTAAACATATCATCACAAATACTGCTTATGTCTTTATAGATTATCTATTTTTGAATACACAAACTCCACCTGCAAAAGCTAAACTAAATGTAATAAATTTGCTGAAATTACAGTAATACAGCTTTTTCAGAGGAGAACAAACACAATATCTGCTTACCTTCGAAACGCTTTCACAGTGGATCACAACCACACAATATTAGTTGGAGAAACACCTGACTGCAAAGAATTTGCACAAATCTCCCTTTCTACTAACACCCAACTTAATTGGGCTTAATGTCTGGCCATTAACTGTCCTCAGCTACTATTTCCCCTCTAAATTGCTTTATTTCTTTCCCCTTGCACTCAGTTTGACGTGTCTTTACTGTCTTTCTCTTTTCAGCTCCAAGATGAAGTAAAACCCAAAGCCTCTCATTTATGGCATGCATCTGACAGATTCTTCAATTATCCAGAGAAGAGAGCTACATGAGAACTTCAGTTTTTAACATGCACGATGTGAGTTGGTGGAGAGACTTAAATTCAGCACTGGTGCTTCGTAAGGCTCAGAGTGTAACATTTATCAGTCGTTCCCTGGTCCTAGTGAATATGGTTCTGCGGTCAAAGGTGGTGCTTTGACTGACAGGATTCAAGTATTAACCCAAGAGATATATCTGAAAGGTAGCTATTGCTAACTGAATCTCAATGTTAAATGGGCTAAATTTGAAGGTAAATCTGCGTAGCGTTTCCCAAAAGCATTGCTTTCCAACTATGGTCACTCACAATTTCTGTCATTATCAACATAACAGTTCAATGATTTGGCGTTCCCCAAATTCATAGTCCAAACGAACCACAGACGTCATTGCAAAGTTGTGTGGTTGGAATTTCAGCTCTTGCCCTGAGTTCAGAAGCAGTTTCTTATTAGTATGACATGGAATTAAACATATAATGAGCAAAAGCAAGCTAACATGCAATACAATATAGCATTTAATATGAATGTAATGCATCTGTACAATAAGTGTACTGCATCTCTTTTAGTTTCTCAAAAGATTAAAAGCAAGCTTGCCAGAGTGTGACAGACTGAATGATGATTAATTGCAGATTATAACTCCACCCCTGTATGACTATATAGTTTATTATTGCATTGCACTATTGTAGTTAAGCAGAGTTACATTGTTGTACAGAAAACACAACCCTAATATATTCAGTAGTTTAACACAGAGAAGGTATAAAGGTTTTTCTACAGACAAACAGAAACAGAAAGCAGAAGCTATGTCTCTCGTATTTATCAAAACAAAACACAACATCACCAAAAATATGCAACTTCCAAACGGCACTGTTTTACTTGAAAACAAGCTCTCTGGGATGTATTCTGGGATTGCTACGATGGATTCATGTGAGACTGCTTTAAACATGAGCTGAAAACTAGGTGTCTTAAAGGGGCAGCCACAACAATCACAACTCCTGATTCATTTTGACATGCTGATGCTGAATTAAGCTTACAAATAAATAGCATGCACAAATATTGTCTTATTACTCTAAATAAAATGTATACATTATTTATTTTATTTATCACACATACTTATTTTTAATTTCAAATTGGCACATATCAGACCTGTACACACATAATTGTCTATATTATATATTGTGTTTTTGCTATTTTGTACATTGTATATTTGTATATTATTATTTTATTATCTGTCCTGTTGCTGTCATTGTGTTGCACTCTGGAGCTTCTGTCATTATAACAAATCCCTCGTATGTAAACATACCTAGCCAATAAAGCTCATTCTCAGTAAAGCTCATATAGGACCAATACAAAAATAATATCAAGCTAAAATACTGCCTCTATAGGCTGCTCATTATGTTTTCGAACAGAACCCTAGTCTTTCTTACCTAACACATCACAATCTTCAGAGTAAACGGTGGAGACTTTAAACAGTCAGACTAAACAGTTGAGCCAGAAAGTGCCGTGCTGCGCTACGCTTCATTAGTTCAGCTCTCGTGGGCAGCCGCTCAACTCTGCACCTATGGTGTCTCTTTGGCAGGCTATCAAACACATTACATTTATCGTATCAATTCTTAACTTCATTAAACAACTGACTGGCAGTATCTTTTCCTAAGCAGCTTATCCCTCATGCACACCATGCAGAGAAATGGGCCACGTCTCGAGGACTCATCGACACCGTTTTACACTTGTTCCGGGAGGATTATCACAATGCTTTATCTTCAGGCATCAGTCTGAGATAGAAATGCTCAGAGATCCGACACAATCCGACACTCAGATGGGATGTATCAGCACAAAAGCATGTCCCTCTCCAGTGAGAAGAGCACCTCTATTGTGACTGTTCATAAACTGAAAAATACATCAAGTAATCATAGTGAAGACGACTATCAGTCAAATGTTCCCAGGTCTAATGGGGCATTGAAGTATGATATGAATATAATGGGGAAATCCCTTTAAGATAGCATCAAAACTTTCCATTACAGTGCTATGAACTGAGAATACTGACAGAAACATTGTAGCCTACATCCTTACAGGAATATTTCAGGTTCAAAACAAGTTAAGCTCTATCTGCGCATTACCTCAGACAATCATTATCACTCAGTTTGTGAAAACAAAAATCAGTGTACAGAAATGCATTTATAATGCATTTACATGCTTCTTAAAATACAGATGCCAAGTAAATGCCATTTTTATGGTACACCTATAGAAATCGATTTTAACGTCTTTGACTCGCACACTCTTCTTCGAGGTGGGATGTCACCATGGCTTATTCTCAAACTGTTGCTGTCCTCCTCAACACTTTCACTCAGACCTCCAGAGAGACTGAAACATGGAAACTGTGCTGCCACACCATTAAAAGGCACATGCTGATAATCTCAAGGGGCCTGCAGGTAAGTTTCCCTCTGTCCTTTCTTCCTCTTTGTACATGTTGGAGCATGCCAGTTTGTGATAGAACTGTGGATGTCCACAACGACCCAAAACTACAAATAAAAACTGAGCTCAAAATCCACCAAGCTCTAGAGAGAAACATACACTACTGTCCAAAAAGTTTGAGTTCAATATTATTATTATTTGTAAAATAAATTCTTTTTTTCAGCAATGATGTAATAAACTGATCAAAAGTGACAGTAAAGATATTTATAATCTTCATGAAATGTTTGCAAAATACTTGAATGGTAGTGTAAAGGGGTCATATGTTGTATGAAAACATTGCTGTCCAGTGCGTTGTGATTGGCCGAATACCTCAAGCGTGAGACGGAGATGTTCGCCCCTCACTGTATTGTGATGCCGTGTCCCGACGTGACGAGACAAAAACAATAAAACTCATTATAAACGAGGCATTTGTTGCATCCAGTGGGGACATAATTACTGATTATAATGAGTTATTCTGTCTTTTTACATGTCGCGTTGAATCGCGCCACATAAACATTACCATGTCTGTATTTGTGATCGGAGAAACGACAAACAACAAGCACTACTCTACACTGCTCAAAACTCACCTTTGAATCGCCAATTCTTTAAATATGAACACATACTTACAAGTCAATACTACAACGAAAATAAAAGCCCCGCCTTCTTTCATTGCGTACACATTTGGGCGGTGTTATACAAATCTCCCCACCGAGACGTAGACATGTGGGGGTGTGTTTGAACGAGGCGTTTTAGGAGTGCGTGGACGAGTCTTAACTTTGATAAAGAATATCTCTTTCGTTTTGAGACTTTAGTCTTTGCAGCTTCAGGAATCTTAACTATGCACAATCAGCTTGTAACACAACTAGAAAACTTGAAATCGCATCATATGACCCCTTTAAGAATATTTTTTTATTAGCCATCTACTGCCATTTGGGCCACTGTTAAATTCATTTGTCCCCTTTTCTTCACATTTGTACTATGGCGTGCTCAGTGATTTTTGACCATATCTGCAAATAAGCAAACACCCTGCCAGCAGCATTAGTTTAACTGTTGCCTGTGTTTTTAAGACACGCTTTATTTCCTTCAGCTTTAATTAAGGTGTCTTTCTTATTAACATAAGTCTCCATTTCCCCTGCTTTCAGTCTCTCTCTGTGAAGAAGCAGCATCTCACCAAGGCTCAGCCCCGACTGACACTACAGAACAGCTCTTTCACAACGATCAGCCGAGAAGGAAAGCAAAATAACATCCTTACGCTCTATCAGCATGACACCATTATAATGGTAGGAAAACATAAGTGAATTAAGTACCCTGGATGTTCGTGTTTTTACAGCCTCGGGAATCAGACTGCACAGCAAACACTATTCAAACAAGTCTACGTTGTTTTAAAATAGCTCAGAGTACAACACATGTGTGATAGAGGAATGAATGTCACTCTGCTCATGTAAATAAGACATGCAACACTTGATTTATTCACAAGGTGGTGCAATAGCCACAATATAACATACCATATAAGCAAAAAAGTATTTGGGATCTGAAAAGCCCAGGTCAAAAGGGGCTGAACACAACACAGTTAATGGAAAACCTGAAAGTCTGACTTAATGTGACAAAGTTCGAAAACCTTATAAAATGTGAATATCAGCCTGTCCATCCAGAGCTTTCACAAGTCCTCTACGGGACATATGCCTGCATTTTTCTCTCTCTGTCTCTCTTCTAAATGAAGAGATGTATCTAGAACTGCTGGTGTGCTATTAGTGATGTGGAGCAAGGCCATCCTCGCAGATGTTCGGCATGTGGACTCCACGCTTGCCAAATTGGGATCACGAGACGCCAAGGTTCTCCAGCGAGGCCAGTTCGACTCCCAGCATCCAGGCCAAGTAGATGGTCAATATTCTCCTTCTATAAAGAACTAATACGCTTAGCTCTCTCACATACGTGACTGCAAAAGTTTCACACTGGACTTGCAGCTGCTTGATTTGCAAGTTTGTCTGGCAAACATGTCTTAAATAGTAATTTTTTCTCATCCCCTGCTGAATGAGTGACAGATGCTGTTCAGATGCATTGTGTGGCAAAAGTACAAGATTCTACACCAGAGCTGCTTACAAGCTTACAAGTGAATCCTGAGTGTAGCAGACAAACTGGAAGCAGAACAGATGTCTGATATATGTTTGCTATACTCTCTGCCTGACATTATTCTGAAATAACATCCAAATGTTCCAGTGGCTCTGTGGTAAAGCTTTGTGTTAGCAGTGCAAAAGGTTGTGGGTTCAATTCCCAGGGAACATACATACTGACAAAAAATGTATAGCCTGAATTTGCTGTGGATAAAAGCGTCTGATAAATGTAAATGGAGTGATGGAGTTTCAGAATCTTTTTTTTTTATTTGAATGAAATTATTTTTTCATTAAGCAAGGATGTATAGAATTGATCAAAATTGTCAAACGAGACATTTGTAATGTTATAAAATATTTATATTTCAAGTAAATACTGTTCTTTTGAACTTTCTTTTCATCAAATAATCAAGTGGGAAAAAACTGTTTCCACAAAAAAAAATATTAAGCCGCACAACCGTTTCCAACACTGTTGATAATAAATGTTTCTTAAGCAGCAAATCAGCATATTAGAATGATTTCTGAAGGCTAATGTGACACTGAAGACTGGAGTAATGATGCTGAAAATTCAGCTGGCTGCGCATCACAGGAACATATATATATATATATATATATACATACATACAGTTTCTCACAGAAGTGAGTACACCCCTCACATTTTTGTAAATATTTTATTATATCTTTTCATGTGACAACACTGAAGAAATGACACTCTGCTACAATGTAAAGTAGTGAGTGTACAGCTTGTATAATAGTGTAAATTTACTGTCCCTCAAAATAACTCAACACACAGCCATTAATGTCTAAACCGCTGGCCACAAAAGTGAGTACACCCCTAAGTGAAAATGTCCAAATTGGGCCCAATTAGCCATTTTCTCTCCCCGGTGTCATGTTAGTGTTGCAAGGTCTCATGTGTGAATGGGGAGCAGGTGTTTTAAATTTGGTGTTATTGCTCACACTCTCTCATACTGGTCACTGGAAGTTCAACATGGCACCTCATGGCAAACAACTCTCTGATGATGTGATAAAAGAGTTGTTGCTCTACATAAAGATGACGTAGGCTATAAGACGATTGCCCTGAACCTGAGCTGCAGCACGGTGGTCAAGATCATACAGCGGATTAACAGGACAGGTTCCACTCAGAACAGGCCTCGTCATGATCGACCCAAAGACGTTGAGGGCACGTGCTCAGCGTCATATCCAGAGGTTGTGTTTGGGAAATAGACGTATGAGTGCTGCCAGCATTGCTGCAGAGGTTGAATGGGTGGGGGTCAGCCTGTCAGTGCTCAGACCATACGCCGCACACTGCATCAAATTGGTCTGCATGTCTGTCGTCCCAGAAGGAAGCCTCTTCTAAAGATGATACACAAGAAAGCCTGCAAACTGTTTGCTGAAGACAAGCAGACTAAGGACATGGATTACTGGAACCATGTCATGTGGTTTGATGAGACCAAGATAAACTTATTTGGTTTAGATGGTGTCAAGCGTGTGTGGCGGCAACCAGGTGAGGAGTACAAAGACAAGTGTGTCTTGCCTACAGTCAAGCATGGTGGTGGGAGTGTCATGGTCTGGGATGCATGAGTGTCATGCCGGCACTGTGGAGATACATTTCATTGAGGGAACCATGAATGCTAACATGTACGGTGACATACTGAAACAGAGCATGATCCCCTCCCTTCGGAGACTGGGCCGCAGGACAGTATTACAACATGATAAAGACCCCAAACACACCTCCAAGACGACCACTGCCTTGTTAAAGAAGCTGAGGGTAAAGGTGATGGACTGGCCAAGTATGTCTCCAGACCTAAACCCTATAGAGCATCTGTGGGGCATCCTCAAATGTAAGGTGGAGGAGCGCAAGGTCTGTAACATCCACCAGCTCCGTGATGTTGTCATGCGGAAGAGGAGTTCAGTGGCAAACTGTGAAGCTCTGGTGAACTCCATGCCCAAGAGGGTTAAGGCAGTGCTGGAAAATAATGGTGGCCACACAAAATATTGACACTTTGGCCCAATTTGGACATTTTCACTTAAGGGTGTACTCACTTTTGTAGCCAGCGGTTTAGACATTAATGGCTGTTTGTTGAATTATTTTGAGGGGACAGCAAATTTACACTATTATACAAGCTGTACACTCACTACTTTACATTGTAGCAAAGTGTAATTTCTTCAGTGTTGCCACATGAAAATATATAATAAAATATTTACAAAAATGTGAGGGGTGTACTCACTTCTGTGAGATACTGTATATATAGATAGATAATATACAATTTATTTTAAATTGTAATATTATTTTCCAGTATTAAAATTAGTACTGTATTTTTGATCAAATAAATGCAGCCTTGGTGAGTATATGTGTATGTTAGATTTAACAGCTTTTCTTTAATGAGATAACAGACTAGAAATATTAATAGCTTATCCTGCACAATACACTTTTTGTCCAGTCAAATGCTCTCATGATTGTTAAGCAAGTCTTCGTCCATCTCAGAGTAAAAAATAATAAACTGTGAGATTAATTAAAAATTAGAATAATAATAATAAACAAAGACCTTTTAGTAAGATATAAAGACATAATTTCCTTATAATTAATATAATTTCCTTATTAGTATGAATAATAATATTTTTCCACCCAGAAGCAATCTTCTATACCACGTTCTTCCATCAAATAAGTAGTGAATCA